>CM077230.1:1114508-1149508 GCA_039654775.1 Spinibarbus caldwelli
GGTTTTCTGACCCCGAGACTCAACTATTTTCTGCAATTCTCCAGCTGTGGTCCTTGGAGAGTCTTTAGCCACTCAAACTCTCCTTCTCACCGTGCATCAGGACGATATAGACACACGTCCTCTTCCAGACAGATTCCTAACATTTTATGTTGATTGGAAATTCTTAATTATTGCCCTGATGGTGGAAATGGGAATTTTCACTGCTCTAGCTCTTTTCTTAAAGTCACTTCACTAATTTGTGAAGCTAAATTATCTTTTGCTGCACATCAGAAATACAGGTGCATCTCAATAAATTAGAATGTCGTGGAAAAGTTCATTTATTTCAGTAATTCAACTCAAATTGTGAAACTTGTGTATTAAATAAATTCAATGCACACAGACTGAAGTAGTTTAAGTCTTTGGTTCTTTTAATTGTGATGATTTTGACTCACATTTAACAAAAACCCACCAATTCACTATCTCAACAAATTAGAATACTTCATAAGACCAATAAAAAAAAAAAACATTTTTAGTGAATTGTTGGCCTTCTGGAAAGTATGTTCATTTACTGTATATGTACTCAATACTTGGTAGGGGCTCCTTTTGCTTTAATTACTGCCTCAATTCGGCGTGGCATGGAGGTGATCAGTTTGTGGCACTGCTGAGGTGGTATGGAAGCCCAGGTTTCTTTGACAGTGGCCTTCAGCTCATCTGCATTTTTTGGTCTCTTGTTTTTCATTTTCCTCTTGACAATACTCCATAGATTCTCTATGGGGTTCAGGTCTGGTGAGTTTGCTGGCCAGTCAAGCACACCAACGCCATGGTCATTTAACCAACTTTTGGTGCTTTTGGCAGTGTGGGCAGGTGCCAAATCCTGCTGGAAAATGAAGTCAGCATCTTTAAAAAGCTGGTCAGCAGAAGGAAGCATGAAGTGCTCCAAAATTTCTTGGTAAACAGGTGCAGTGACTTTGGTTTTCAAAAAACACAATGGACCAACACCAGCAGATGACATTGCACCTCAAATCATCACAGACTGTGGAAACTTAACACTGGACTTCAAGCAACTTGGGCTATGAGCTTCTCCACCCTTCCTCCAGACTCTAGGACCTTGGTTTCCAAATGAAATACAAAACTTGCTCTCATCTGAAAAGAGGACTTTGGACCACTGGGCAACAGTCCAGTTCTTCGTCTCCTTAGCCCAGGTAAGACGCCTCTGACGTTGTCTGTGGTTCAGGAGTGGCTTAACAAGAGGAATACGACAACTGTAGCCAAATTCCTTGACACGTCTGTGTGTGGTGGCTCTTGATGCCTTGACCCCAGCCTCAGTCCATTCCTTGTGAAGTTCACCCAAATTCTTGAATCGATTTTGCTTGACAATCCTCATAAGGCTGAGGTTCTCTTGGTTTGTTGTGCATCTTTTTCTTCCACACTTTTTCCTTCCACTCAACTTTCTGTTAACATGCTTGGATACAGCACTCTGTGAACAGCCAGCTTCTTTGGCAATGCATGTTTGTGGCTTACCCTCCTTGTGAAGGGTGTCAATGATTGTCTTCTGGACAACTGTCAGATCAGCAGTCTTCCCCATGATTGTGTAGCCTAGTGAACCAAACTGAGAGATCATTTTGAAGGTTCAGGAAACCTTTGCAGGTGTTTTGAGTTGATTAGCTGATTGGCATGTCACCATATTCTAATTTGTTGAGATAGTGAATTGGTGGGTTTTTGTTAAATGTGAGCCAAAATCATCACAATTAAAAGAACCAAAGACTTAAACTACTTCAGTCTGTGTGCATTGAATTTATTTAATACACGAGTTTCACAATTTGAGTTGAATTACTGAAATAAATGAACTTTTCCACGACATTCTAATTTACTGAGATGCACCTGTATATCAAAACTTAATTTTTGATTAGTAATATGCATTGCTAAGAACTTCAATTGAACAACTTTAAAGGCGATCATTTTCTCAATATTTAGATTTTTTTGCACCCTCAGATTCCAGATTTTCAAATAGTTGTATCTCAGACAAATATTGTCCTATCCTAACAAACCATACATCAATGGAAAGATCATTTATTCAGCTCTCAGATGATGTAAATCTCAAATTCAACTGGTTTTGTTCTCCAGAGTCACATTTTATAGCTTTATACTCTTACTGGATGACTTGTTTGGTTTGAGGAATTTTAGAAGAAACATCTGAAAATCAAGTCTCCTGAGCTATAAATGAGCAATAACATGTTCCTGTGTGTTTGCAACAACTAACCACTCCGACCTCGAATGCTTTATTTGTGTCAATTGTGTGAGTGTTTGTGCTCTGACATGATTCTGTCAGGTTCTTCTCACAGTTCTCCTCCGAGCCGCTCACGGACCCCTGACTTTAAGGACGCCGAGTTTATCTATTCATGCCTCTCTTCTGGTTTACTGGAACTTCTGATGGCTTGACACAGATTTGCACTTTCCTCTGGCGTGCGTTCTGCTCGCTGCATGCGCTGGCCGCAGGAGAAACGCGCGCATGTTACACTGCTGTAGTGTGTTCCCCTGACGGCTGTCAGCTCCGCTCACGTCTCAAATCTCCCGCCAGTGAGTTTAGCAGGGCAACTCCATCCCAGAGCCCTTAAAAACCCAACCAAAATACACCGGCACAGGCAGAAAGCTCTCTTTAGCCCTTTCTCCCAGGCTTTCTCCTGACGTCTCTCCCTGTAATCTCCTCTGGAGTTATAGAAGAGATCTTGAAGTATCAGTTTGAAAAGATAAGTACTGTATGAATTCAAACATTTCTCATCTAAATCTTCCAACACTCTTAAAAATAAAGGTGCTTCACGATGCCATACATTTTTTGTCTAAACGGTTCCATTAAGAACATTTAACATCTGAAGAAAAGGTTCTTTGTGGCGAAAGAAGGTTCTTCAGATTATAAAAAGATAATAAAGATATTGAATGGTTCTTTGTGGCACCAAAAATGGCTCTTCTGTGGCATAGAACCTTTTGAAGCACCTTTATTTTTAAGAGTGAAGAGCAAATTATCTGAGCCGCTATTTACAGTCAAACCAAAAATTATTTAGACACCAGATATAATTTTTAATTTTTTAATTTTTTTTTTGTTTTTTTTACTTGTGGGTGCAGGACTCTATAGTTCATTTATGTAAGTGAGGATAGCAAAATAAAGTAAACTGTGACATATTACACCCATAAATCCTTCATACAGTGGACTAGCAGTAAAATTTGGGACCAAAAATTATTCAGACACTTTGACCTGAGCATGTTTTGCTTAAGTGTTTTTTCTTTAATTGCTAACGCGATCTTTTTACACCCCAGACTGAACAAAACGAAGCATTGCTTGGTGATTGGTTGAGCTAAATTGGTATAATCTAATTGTGTACTTAAATTTAACAGCTGACTGCTATTCAACCGAATTCATTACATACCTTTCTATTAAAGTTATCTGACGTTATCAAGATGAATTTATTCTGACACAGTTTAACTCTGAGTTCTTGTCATCTATTGGGAATAAACTGCGATAATGTGAGAAATGTTGGTTTGACTGTATATTAATTTGTGTACATCTCAGACAAAGTAGATGCTAAAACATAACTGAGAGCTTCATTAAGTCTCTTGAGCTATAAAAGGGCAACATTTGTGTGTCCTTAGTTCTCAATTGTTTCTCCCAAGCAGAAAATTGAGACGTTTGCTGAAGTCACCTGCTTCTTAGATGTTTCTCCTGAGAAAAAGACCCCTGTAATCTCACATCTGTCTCCTCTTGAGTTATAGAAGAGATCTAAATAATGGCGTTTTGGCAAATCTGAGCACAATTTGAGGAAGTCTGAGATCTCAATATGAATTCCAAGGAATTCTTATTTCTCTCTGGGTATTTACATCTGAGATTTGGTTGATATACATAAAGTGAGCTCTCCATTAAGTCTCCTGAGCTATAAAAGAGCCAGAATTACACCAGCACAGGTTATTTGTGTAGTTATTGTCTTTAAAAGCAGATGTTTGTTCTTGTTTTGTTGCTCTTTCATATCTCAGGAGGCTTCATGACATTCTCAGTTATGTCTCACTTTTAAGTATCAATTCTCCTTAAAGTCCTTTGAAGAAATCAAGAATCCAAACTAGTGGATGCCAGTGCATTGCTATATAGTTGATACAGTGTTGTGGATGGATGCTATGCAGTTTCTATGCATTTTTTAGTGTCTGTGGTCTCTCTGTTTTTTTGGTTTAGCAGGTGAAAATGGTGCACCTGATCAATTAATAAAACACCAGCACAGCTCATGATTTAGGGACGATGCACACACTCAACTTTAATACTTTAATACTAGGACTAGTGATGAGTGCATTAATTAATTCCCCTCATTAATTAAATGCATACTTATGTCTTCAGAGCTCTGACTGAACGCCGGAGACCCTGTCCACGAGCGTCTGACGAGGGCTGAACCCCGCCAGCCAATCAGCTCTGGCTTTCCGCTGACAGACACAGGTGCCTGGCCAATCACAGCAGGGATGTGGCAGAGGTGGGCGGGGCCTGAGCTCTGGAGTGTCAGTGTTCTGGAGCAAACGCTCAGAGACAGAGAGACAGAGAGAGAGAGAGAGGAGAGACAGCGCTCCGTCCGTCCGTCTGATTCTGCTGTGTGTCTTTCTCACTGCAGCTCTCTCTCTCTCTTTGTGTGTGTGTGTGTGTGTGTGTGTGTGTGTGTGTTCATGTTTGCCGGCAGCGGCTGCACCGCTCCATCATCTTCATCTTCATCTGTGAATTCACAGCATCGGCTCACGATCCTGCTCATCTGTTGCCGTGGTGATGGGCTGTCGACTGTCAGGGCCGTGGATGGGCGACGGGATGGGGGTGAGTCCGGTGTGTGTGTGTGTGTGTGTGTGTGTGTGTGTGTAAACGCTCACGAGTGTGTGTGCTGATGGTGATCAGGAGTGACATTGATGCTGATACATCACGTCTTGTTTCTCACACACACACACACACACACACACACACACACACACACACACGTGTGCCCTCTCTCTCTCTCTCGTGACTCATGCAGTGATGTGTGTTGGTATGAAGATGCAGCATTATTTTCATCATGAGAATAACGTGTGTGTGTATTTGTGTGTGTCTGTGTGTGTCTGTGTGTACAGGTTTATATATCCCGGTGGGGACTTAAACCTGAATACACACAGACTTATGGGGATTCGTGTCACGGTGGGGACCTAAATTGAGGTCCCCATGGGTACAAAAGCTTATCAATCATACAGAGTGAGTTTATTTGAGAAAGTAAAAATTCTGAAAGTTTCCTGTAAGGGGTTGGTTTAGGTGTAGGGTTGGTGTAGGGCAATAGCACATACAGTTTGTACAGTATAAAAACCATTACGCCTATGGACAGTCCCCGAAAACCACAAATTCAAGTATGTGTGAGAGTGTGTGAATATGTGTGTGTGTGTGTGTGAGAGAGAGAGTGTGTCTATTTTTCTATTCAGGTGGGGATTTAAACCTGAATACACACAGACTCATGGGGACTCGTGTCACGGTGGGGACCTAAATTGAGGTCCCCACGGGTAAAGAAGCTTATAAATCACACAGAATGAAGTTTTTTGAAAATCTAAAAATGCAGAAAGTCTCCTGTGAGGGCTAAGTTTAAGTGTAGGGTTGGTGTAGGGCATATGGTCTGTACAGTAGAAAAATCATTACGTCTATGAATGTCCCCACAAGGATAGCGAAACAAGTGTGTGTGTGTGTGCGCGCGTGTGTGTGAGCCTGAGGTTCAGTTCAGTCCTGAACAGATTGCAGGGGGGTCTGCAGGGGGGTATGTATGTTTAGACAGCTGTGCTTCACTACAGTAGTGTGTGCGTGAGATAAAGCAAATCAGGTGAAATAGAGCGTACGGCAATGGCTGAACACACAAGATCCGCGCTTAAATGAGGGCTCAAATTAATCTCGATCTTTCCGGTCACCGCGTTTGTCTTGTCGTTCAGGTTCACGGTCGGGATCTGACCCACCTGCAGAATAGAGAGGCCTTCCGTATCCTGGCCAGCTATGAGCAGCCAATCACGCTTCAGATTGAGGGCCGGGGGCGGAGCCTGCAGTACAACAGGACGACGGACTGCAGCACGCAAACAGAGCGACCGTGGGACCCTCTCCGGCCGCATTCGTGCACACTGCCACGACTGCCTCCCTCGGACAGGTGCGACACACCTGCAGCTCACCACTGCCACCTGCAGGACAAACACAGACATGCACTTAAGAGGCCGTTCACACTCGACACAGTCTTTTAATAATTACTAGAGCCAGAATTACTAAACAGAACAAATTAAAATTAAAACCCAATTCCATAAAAGCACCGATGGGAGGGGAAAGTTCTGCGTGTGATTTACTGACAATGCACACATTAAAGGCATAATTCACCCAAAAATGAAAATTGTGTCATTAATTACTCACCCTCATGTCGTTCCAAACCCATAAGACCTTTGTTCATCTTCAGAACACAAATTAAGATATTTCTGATGAAATCCAAGAGCTTTCTGATCCTCCATAGACAGCAAGGATTCTACCACGATCAAGGCACAGAAACGTAGTAAGGGCATCGTTAAAATAATCCATGTGACATCAGGGGTTCAACCGTAATTTTATGAAGCTACGAGAACTCTTTTTTTGTGAAAAGAAACATTCAACATGTTTCTTGTTTAGCTTGTTTACATTTAGAGGAGAACTTGCGCATGCATCGTGATACTCTCCAAAATGGCGCTATGAAGTTGTTATTTTAGTTTTCTTTTTGCATAAAAAATATTCTTAGCTTCATAAAATTTCGGTTGAATCACTGATGACACATAGACTATTTTTATGATGCCCTTACTACGTTTCTGTGCCTTGATAGTGTTAGGATCCTTGCTGTCTATAGAGGATCAGAAAGTGTTTGGATTTCATCAGAAATATCTTAATTTGTGTTCCAAAGACGAACAAAGGTCTTATGGGTTTGGAACGACATGAGGGTGACATGACAGAATTTTAATTTTTGGGTGAACTATCCCTTTAAAGAACACAGACGCAGCCAGATCATTTCCATAATGACCAGCGCAATCTACCAAGAGCAGCGTAAAGTAGCACCTGCTTTAAGATATGCTTTTTTGGGCCGTTAAATAATGGCGCAAATACCAGTAATTTGATGAGCGCAAATGTTAGTAAATCGCATTGCGTGATTAATTTTAACACTCACCTCCCATAAATTTTGCGTCCGAAAGGGAAACTCCTACAAATACATATTCAATAAGGTCAGGCGCAAAAAAGACTGTGTCCATGCCTTTTCAGCGCTAATTCTTTACTGCTCGTCTTTAGTAAATCCTGACAGTACTATTTTAACACCAAAAGACGGTTTGCATTGGCGCAAGCTGTTAATAAATCTGGCCCTAAAAATGCTATTCATCTATTCATTTTATGAGCATTGCATTTTTGAGACTCTATTAAGTAAAATTTTGCAACTTATTGCATTCGTTTCAATTCTGTTGCTAATTGAAATGAAGAGTGTGTCCTGCGTGAACAACTTTTTAGAGTGCTTGTGTAATTATTTTTAACGTGAGAGCAAACAGGGATTTTTCACATGAATGTGCAAGGTTTCTGGCATTCATTCCAAGAACGATAACTATAAAAATAAATATAACTAAAACAATAACTATATTATTGTCCACACCAGCGCACGATAATGTTCTGTTTATTATAAGCACGTTGCAGTTTTGTCGCCAGCAGCTATAAATGCTTGAGCTTGTTAAAGCTGGATGGATTCTGATTGGCTGTCTGCTGTTTTACCATTCATCAGCTGGAAAAAAAAAAAAATCATGATTCCAATGACATCGTTCCTCTGTGTTATTGTTACAGTTGTGGTGTGGACTTCCCTGTTCTCACTGAATTTGAACGATTATTAAAACATAGTTATCGTTATAGTTATCATCCTTGGTCCAAACTGGCTTTTATTCTATTATAGTTATTTGAACAAAAACAGTCCATTATGCTGCTTCAACTAGTACTTGTTATCATATTATTTTCATTCATTATCAATCAAACTAATTTGTAACACAAATAGTTTTACCATTTATTGCATGTTTGTTTTGTTATTCTTCTAGTTATTTACTTGATGAATCTGAACTCCGTAAACAATTCACTGAGTGAGTGTGATTCATTAATCTTTTTGGCTGAGTCATTCAAACAAACTGATTCTCAAGAGCCAAAAACACGAGGGTTTTTGAAAGTAACACTTGGTCATGTGACCAAAATTTGACCAGTGAGAATGTCCGAGGGGCGGGTCCAGTTATGCCATCCCACTGGATTTCAAACTCAAAAACACATCTGATGTGTTCCCATCCGTCGCGCTCCGTCAAGAGCCGTCTCTAGCATGTGAGTGGCCTTAAGGCACAGTCACGCTAGGTTTTGCATTCATGCGCATGTGAATGTGCATGCAAGCATATTATATTGTTCACTGCATTTTACAGCTTCACATGTGATCAACACTCACCACAGAATTCATATAGCAAAGACGTTTGGACTATTGAGATCTAGAAGGAAACATCAAGGATGCAGTGGCTCCAGACTAAAAACATGATTAGGGAGACATTAGCTCCTAAATTTGAATCATTTAGTTGCCAAATGACCTTTTTGCTGCCAAATTCAATAATTGAGAAGAAGTTTTGAGTGCAGAGAGTCTTACATTAGCTTAAGTCAACATTGTGCATTGTGATGAAGGGATATTTTAGACTAATAAGTGTTGTTTGTTCCAATTTTATGGTGTCAGTGACTGTATTTGTGTCGTATAAATAACACTGTTTTGTAAGAACATTTGTGATTGTTTAAAAGAGCTAAATGTTGTGTTGATTACCTATGCTCATCCACCTGTTGACCTTACATTTGGACCTAGCTATATGCTAAACCATAACTACATTTACATTTAGTAATTTAGCAGACGCTTTTATCCAAAGCGACTTACAAATGAGGACAATAGAAGCAATCAAAACCAACAAAAAAGCAACAAAATGCAAGTGTCCGTGAAAGTGATTTTGTGTCTCTTTGGGATGGCACAATGAGTCATTCACTTGCAGAACGCAAGCTTCTAGGGGGCACATAGGTCTGAAGTACTGAATTTAAGTAAAGGGGTGCAGAGCCAGAGGTGGTTTTGTAGGCAAACATTAATGCCTTGAATTTTATGCGAGCAGCTATTGGTAGCCAGTGCAAATTGATGAACAGAGGTGTGACGTGCGTTCTTTTCGGCTCATTAAAGATTAATCTTGCAGCGCCATTTTGGAGTTGAGAGTTTGAACAAGGAGTTGTGTTGCATATTCCGAAAGAAAGGGCCTGATCTTCCTAATATTGTATAAAGCAAATCTGCAGGACCGGGAAGTTTTACCAATGTGGTCTGAGAAATTCAGCTTATCATCAATCACAACTCCAAGGTTTCTGGCTGTTTTTGAAGGAGTAATGGTTGATGAGTCTAATTGGAAGGTGAAATGGTGATGAAGTGATGGGTTTGCTGAAACTACAAGCAGTTCTGTCTTGTTGAGTTGAAGGTGATGGTCCTTCATCCAGCAAGAAATGTCTGTTAGACATGCTGAGATGCGAGCAGCTATCGTCGGATCATCAGGATGGATTGAGAGGTAGAGTTGAGTGTCATCAGCATAGCAGTGATATGAAAAGCCATGTTTCTGAATGACAGAACCTAGTGATGCCATGTAGACAGAGAAGAGAAGTGGTCCAAGAACTGAGCCTTGCGGCACCCCAGTAGCTAGATGTTGCAACTTGGATACCTCACGTCTCCAAGATACCTTGAAGGACCTATCTGAGAGGTAAGACTCAAACCACTGGAGTGCAGTTCCTGAGATGCCCTTTCTCAATAGGGTTGACAGGAGGATCTGGTGGTTGACCTTATCAAAAGCAGCGGACAGATCCAGCAAGATAAGTAATGAAGACTGGAAGCCGCTATTGCAAGTCTTAGGGCTTCATCAACTGAGAGCAAGGCAGTTTTGGTCGAATGTCCACTTCTGAAGCCAGATTGGTTCCCTGTAGGTTGTTCTGTGTGAGAAAGGCAGAGACTTGGATGAACACAACTCGTTCAAGTGTTTTTGCAATGAAAGATAGATGGGAAACCGGTCTATAGTTCCCTAAAAGAGTTGGGTCAAGATTGGGTTTCTTAAGAAGTGGGGTTATACGAGCTTGTTTAAAAGCTGAGGGAAAAACTCCAGTGTGAAGGGATGTGTTAATGACGTGAGTGAGTGCAGGTACAATTGCAGGAGAAATGGCTTGAAGGAGATGGGATGGAATAGGATCAAGCGGACAAGTAGTAGGATGACTGGAAAGGATGAGTTTAGAGACTTCTGCCTCAGAGAGTGTGTGTTTGCTGGTAAGATGAGTTTGACAGTTTGAGGTGTGGAGAATTGTGCAGTGAGGTTAGTAATTTTATTAATGAAGAATGTGGCAAAGTCATCAGCTGTTAGAGTTGATGAAGGAGGGGGAGGAGGAGGACAAAGGAGGGAGAAAAATGTTTTAAAGAGGATGCAAGAGTTAGGAGAATTGTTAATTTTGTCGTGATAGTATGTCCTTTTAGCAGTGGAGACATTAGCAGAGAAGTCAGAGAGGAGTGATCGATATAAATTAAGGTCTGTAGGATTTTGTGATTTGCGCCACACCCTTTCTGCAGCCCTAAGCTTAGAACGATTAGTTAGAACGTTTTCAGCATATAATATTCCTACAGAAATTTATGAGAGTAATATATGAGTGTTTGTTGTGTTCTCAGGATGTGCTACAATCACATGACCCTGCCCGGGACCCGTAGAGAAGGAAGCAGGTACGAGTACCTACCAAACACGCCCAGAGACCTGGAGCACAGAGAACAACAGGCCTACAACGTAAGATACTAACATAATCAGATTATGATGAGTATCAGCTGTCAATATTCATGATGAGATGCATGTAGTTATTGATTTACCCTTTATGTGAAGAAAATGGCCAGTGGATTTGATTATAATAACATACTGTATATACCAAATTTATAAAAAACTACATCCATAATGAAATCAATTTTTAATATATTATACTTTTATTTCAGTATGAATGTATTTTTTATGAAAATGATTTAATTAATAACCATATCATTATTAAATTTATATATCATTATAAATTTGCATAAATACAAATATGTCAGTATACATTATTTCAATAAATAAAATGAGAAATGACTGGCATTTCTACATAATCAGATTGATTATTATCAGCTGTTAATATTCATGATGAGATGATGTATACTGAAGGTAACACACACACACACACATACATATATATATATATATGTATATATATATGTATATATATATATATATATATATATATATATATATATTATTAATTTTTAGCTACATAATAATATAATAATTAATAATAATATTAATACATTTAAGTATTTTTTGTCCTGTCTAATTAAATTATATTAAAATAAATTAATACAAAATATACTATAATAAAAATAATACAATAATAAATAGAAATGACTGGCATTTCTTTTTATTACTAAATTTTATTTATTTATGAAAATTTATTAATATAATGTCTTTGTAATTATTTAATGATAATTAGTTTTATTCATGCAGATCATTTCAGGAATTTGATCTCTTTAAACCAGTCTGATATGTGCCACATTTAAAATGATGTAAATAATCAAAAAAAAAAAAAAAAATGGTGTGATTGTAGACTTTGACATGAATATTAAAAATGTCTTTCCAAACCCTGATCGTTCTACAATGCCAAGCTTAAATGAGTGTTTAAAGCAGTTGTTTCATCCTTCTTGTTTGTGTCGTGTTAGGAAATGCTAAACTCTGTGTCTGTGTGTGTGTGTGTGCGCGTGTGCGTGAGCTGTTCTCCAAACAAATGCGTTTTTCAAAATGGAGCTGCTCTCTTATGCTCTGGAATTATTCATGCATTTAGCTACGCTTGGGAATACACACACACACACACATTTCACGTGAGCATTGTGCAGGAGGAAGGAGCCTTTAATAAAGCGACTGAAGGAGAGACAGACAGGAAACAGACAGACAGACAGACGTTTATTGTTCAGTCATTTAAAATAATCACTCTTCCACACCACAGCCTCATTATGCTAATAATTCATCAGGAAAGCAGCGGAAATGCTCGCATGTTCTTCTCACAAGAGCAGAAAGGGTTTGAAATCACATCACCATTTGTAATAATGATGCTCTTCTTGATGTAATAATTCAAAATGTACTTGGTTCTGGAGTGAACAGCAGTCCGGTTCTCCGTTTTAACGGTGTGTGTCGTGCTCGTTTCAGGACCCGGAGTTCTCCAGCAGCGTGTCTCAGGGACAGAACTGTCTGATAAGATGCTGCAACACCAACCTGGAGGAACCCAGAGGTTTTCAGAGTCAGGTGAGAGTCACAAAATACAGTGTGAATATATGACCAGGACTTTAGGAATAATTGACGAAGAGCCGCTGAATTATTGAACATTCAATGTGCACACTGGGTAGTGTACAAAGTGTATGTTCAAGGCAAGACATCACATGGTGTATAGTGTAAAAACTGACTAATAAACATCAACATACTTGCCCAGTTGATTGAATACATGAAGAATTGCAAACAATTTTTGTAATACAAGTTTTCTGAAATGTTGTGTTTAAATATGCATACACTGATACATTTACATTTACATTTATGCATTTAGCAGACGCTTTTATCCAAAGCGACTTACATTGCATTCAAGTTACAGTTTCTACATTTTATCAGCTCTTGCTTTCCCTGGGAAAGCAAGAGCTGATAAAAAAAAAGATTTTGTGGTGAAGTAAATACTACAGAAAAACAAATGTAATTTCTACATTAAATAATTTAGTTCAGGCAAGAATTTAAAAAAAAAAAAGAGTAAATTAATAAGCTGCTGAAGTGGAGAAACTTATTTTGAGAAAACAGTCGTTAAAGATATGTATTGTAATTGAAATATACTGATGCAAATAGATTAAAAAAAATAAAAAACAGGCCAGTGATATATGAACAAAATCCTTCAGTAAAATCCTTCAGAATATAGATCTGAATAAAACTGCTGAAGTGGAGAAACAAACTCTTTTTGGGAAGATATTGAAATCTACTGATGCAAATAGATAAAAGTGCAATAAAATGTAATTTCTACATTAAATAATTTAGTTCGGGAAAGAATTTAAAAGAAAGAGTAAATTCAATATTAGTACTCAATTTAAGCTTGTAGAATTTAAAGTTTGAACATAAGTATATTTTACTTGGAACTGCTTGTCATTTTTACAAAGATTGTTTAAGTAAATATCAAGGTCATGATCCCGTTGTTCCCATCATGAACTTGGGCATGAATAATTAATAAGGTAATTCGTTTTTGCTGTTTTCGAGATGTATTTACACTGTTTTGTGGTTGCTTTTGTTGTTAGGTTAAGTAACTTGCTGTTTTGTGACATCTACAGTTCATTTTTTACTCAAAATGACCCATTCATACTCAAACACTTTTCACTGATTGTCACCATCATTGTGTATCATGTGCCAAGTATTCAGGTCTCTGTGTTCATTTAGTTAATAAATATATTGAGTCAACATATTACCTTAAAAAGAATAATGAGCTGTCTATTTGCTTACATACATGATTGTAAGTTAACCACATGCTTTATAGACATTTTTTTTTCAGTGCTATGTTGTTTGAGTAAAGTTTACAAACCGTGACAGTGAAATGTACTTGAATATTGCAGGGTAAACTTAAAATAATTAAGTAGAAATTACTCATCAAACTCTACCTGGCCATGTTAAATTTACTTATTTTCTTTGCTAATTTTACATAACTTAGTTAAGTAGATTTTACTTTATTCTGTATTTAAATTTTACTTAAAAAATATTTGTGCAAAAACTTAAAATTAATACAAAAATTAATACAAAAATATATTAATACAAAATAAAAATTAATTAAATTTAACTTCTTTCTTTTTTTTTTTTAGTGTAGTCTAATTAAAGCTGTAGTCCATAACTTTTTTTTGGTTAAAAATGATCCGAAATCAATATTTGAGAAAGTACATAACCAGCCAGTGTTCAAAACTATCGCCTTACTTTAGCCCGATTCACAACGGTTAGCTTATAATAATGTTTTCTAATTTGAGTGGCACGGGTAGGTTTCCGCGGGAAATTCGAGCATGGCACTGCGTCATTACGTCACATCTGTAAACATGAAGAAGTTTTCCCGGATACTAGGCTCTGGCACGTGAGGATCCTGCAGGTGGTGGATCATTTATAGCCTTTTCTCACAGCAGCTGGAATTATTAAATGTATCATTTTGATGGCGGATTGTAATCCAGAAAGGATTATGTGTTTGTGAAACACATGTGAATGACATTAAATTATATTCCAGTTTTAAATGTGGTTCTGATTACAGATAGTAGGGGTGCACGATAAATATCGGGCGATAATTAATGCGCATCGTGTCAGTAAAGCCGGTTCTCTAATCAGCGGTAAATTCCAACACGTGCGTGATTTCACACTGAACAGCATTTACTACACAGAGCTGTTGTTCACTGACAAACTGCGCAAATCCATGTTCATTATCAGCGTGGTTTTGCGCAGCTTGTCAGTGAACAACAGCTCTGTGTAGTAAATGCTGTTCAGTGTGAAATCACACACGTGTTGGAATTTACCGCTGATTAGAGAACCGGCTTTACTGACACGATGTGCATTAATTATCGGCCGATATTTATCGTGCACCCCTAACAGATAGCCAACGTGGGATTACACAAGTTTTTGTATTTTAAATACAACCAGTTTGAAGGAAGATTAATTTGCTTTTTGGATTAAAAGAATTTCTTAATATGAAATTTGAATGGTATGACAATTAGATATTAGACTGTACAGAAATTGAAATCTACACACTAATACTATACTCATAGTCACGCAATGCTGATGTTGTTAACATTAATAATTCGAGAACAAAGTATAATAATAATACGTTGCACAGTTAGATGTGATATGAGCTAACTGATCTTTAGATTTAATCACTGTTGGTAGCGCGATTTATTGTAATGCTTTTTTCCTCAGTTGGGCAGAACAAACGTGGCAGACTTGTTACTTACTTGTTAAGATGGCAAATTACGGTGAAAATTCTGATTTGGGTCATATATTCAAAGACATAGGCAGTAAATATCCACACCTGTGCAGTGACTGACAACTACACATTCACCTCAAAACATTAGATTCAGCCGTGCCGGAACACCGGATCACAACCCCGCGCACGGAAGATCATTCCGCAAGAAACTGCAATTCCAGGTTTTCAAACATAGAGGGCGACAAAGAGGTAAAAGTTATGGACTGCAACTTTAAATACGCACTAATTTGAATAAGTGCACAGAACAGAAATCCGAACTCAGGTGAAAAATTCTTGTTTGATTTTGTTGACATATTATAGTTAAATGTTTTTACAGAAGGAATTTTGGATTTCTCTTTCTATCGCTCTGTAAATCAGAAAATACTTTAACAGACTGAAATATTTTTTTACCATGTTTTAATTAATAAAACATTGTATAAATCAGTGTGAATGATATATTGACAAACCCTTCTATAAAAACTTTAAGAATATGGATATGAATAAAACTGCTAAGTTTGGTGTATGTAAGTGCTGCTGAACTGGAGATACAAATTCATATTGAGAAAATGGCCTTTAAAGATATGTTTAAATTAGGTGCAACTAGGTAAAGTGCAAACATAAAACCAGTCAAATGACATATGAACAAACCCTTCAGTAGAAACCTTCAGAATATAGATTGGAATAAAACTGTAAATTTTGGTGTTTGTAAGTGCTGCTGAAGTGGAGAAACTTATTTTGAGAAAACAGTCGTTAAAGATATGTATTGTAATTGAAATATACTGATGCAAATAGATAAAAAAAATAAAAAAATAAAAAAAAACCGGCCAATGACATATGAACAAAATCCTTCAGTAAAATCCTTCAGAATATAGATCTGAATAAAACTGCTGAAGTGGAGAAACAAACTCTTTTTTGGGAAGATATTGAAATCTACTGATGCAAATAGATAAAAGTGCAATAAAATTGTTTTACAAACACTTAAATATTTTGGATTTTCTTTCCACTGAAACAACATTTTGAAAAGCCAAAAAGCCCAAAATCTCAAAATTAACCAGTGCATGAAAAAATACTGATGAATGTTTTTGCCTGTAGTGTCTTGCCTTTAAAAAAATGTGGTGTAGTGAAACACATCTGTAATATAGTCAAAATGCAACAGCAACTAATTAATGCAGACTGAATGAATCTAGAAGCGGCGTTCTAGAATGTAGAGCAGCTGCGCGAGTTCAGATCTGAAGGATTGTTGTTGTACTGGTTCTTGTGTGATTCTCTTCATCCGTCACAGACCGAGAGGCGAGGAGTCACATATTATGTAAGTTATGTGTTACCAGGCAACTAGCGATCATAAATACGGCTGAAGACTGTGAGCCACCAGAGTGACTCTTGCACTCCGATAGAAGACCGTTCAATCAATAAAATTCATTCAAATTCAAATGTAAAGAACCTTTTCCTACATTTTTCTTTATTACTTGAGATGCGTTCACACTGACAGTGATTTAATCTGCATTGTGGATTAAAAGTCAGCATTTCTACTCAACTGCATCTAATTTATGCAATGCTATTGGCTGTCACTGCTCATTTGCATATAAAGCTCTGTGTAATTTTGTTGCATTGTCAACGGATGCCCATGTCCCCTTAAATTAACTCAGCTATCATTGAAAATAAATGTTTTCGTTGCACAGTTGTTTTTGTTAACAGTTTGCTGTTAATTAACAAATATGCAAAAACCTGTAACAGTATATCTGTTGAAATCAATAGTATTGAACCATTTAAAAACCGCCAAGCAACCACCCATACAATTACATTCAGTCATTTAGCAGACGCTTTTATCCAAAGCGACTCACAAATGAGGACAATAGAAGCAATCAAAACCAACAAAAGAGCAATGATATGCAAGTGCTATAACAAGTCTTAGTTAGCCTAACGCAGTACATATAGCAAGGTTTTTTTTTTTTTTTTTATAAATTATATAATAAATAAAAAGAAAACAGGCAGGATAGAAAAAGACAAGAGCAAGCTAGTGTTAGAGGCCTTTTTTTTTGCTTTTTGTTGATTGTATAATAAATAAAAAGAAAACAAATATATAGAATACAAAAATAATAGAGAAGCTAGTGTGTTTTTTTTTTTTTTTTAAAGAAAACAAGCAGTTAGTAAATGAATAGAGTGCAAGTCTAAAAGGGGCAAGTTTTTTTTTTTTTTAAGAATAGAATTAGAATAGAGAGTGCTAAGAGGGTCAAATAAAGATGGAAGAGATGTGTTTTTAGCCAATTCTTGAAGATGGCTAAGGATTCAGCTGCTCACCAGGAGGGAACATTTAATGTAAATTCTGTGAAAGTGATTTTGTGCCTCGAGATGAACAATAATGCACCATTCACTTGCAATACTCCAGGAACATCCTAGTAATTGCATAACAATGCATTTGAAATCACTTAGAACATAATAGCATTTTGAAGCCTAGTTTAACAAAGCTTGCACTACTCAGATATTGTTTGGAAAATTTCCCCAAAAAAAAAAATATTATATATATATATATATATATATATATATATATATATATTATTACTTACATTTTTTTACTTATTATTATTATTTTTATTATTATAATATATATATTATTATCATATTATTTTTACTATTAATAATTTTTGTTCATTTGTGTCTTCATCATGCTGCTGCTCTTTTGTAAAACATTGCACTGAATTTTTCACCATTAAAGGGTGCTTTTAGATACAACATAAAAACACACAAAGAGTCTTTTTACCCTGGTAAAATCACTGTAACTCATTACTTTGAATAGCTTATTGCTCTAATGTCATAATAATATGTGACCCTGGAGCACAAAAGCAGTCATAAGTAGCAGAGGTATATTTGTAGCAATAGCCAACAATACATTGTATGGGTCAAAATTATCCATTTTTCTTTTATGCCAAAAATCATTAGGATAATAAGTAAAGATCATGTTCCATGAAGATATTTTGTAAATTTCCCACCGTAAATATATCAAAACTTAATTTTTGATTAGTAATATGCATTGCTAAGAACCTAATTTGGACAACTTTAAAGGTGATTTTCTCAATATTTAGATTTTTTTGCACCCTCAGATTTCAGATTTTCAAATAGTTGTATCTCAGCCAAATATTGTCCTATCCTAACAAACCATACATCAATGGAAAAATTATTTATTCAGCTTTCAGATGATGTATAGATCTCAATTTATAAAACTGACTCTTATGACTGGTTTTGTGGTCACATATGTGTGTGTTTTCGACAGACTGATGACGATGACTACATGATGGAGAAACCCCTGGGTTACCTGCCTCTTCATCACGAGCTGGACAGCGGGCTCGGCTGGACGGACGGTAGCTTCCACCAGGGGGAGCTGTCGGGTGTGGAGACTGAGGAGGGGCTTGAGGAGCGCCACGGCAGGTCGCCGTCATCGGAGTCCTTCATCTCGTCGGAATTAAGTGACTCGGGGTTTTACAGCGTCAGCACCGGCGAGTTCCTGCGCTTCCAGCGTCTGCTCGAAAAACGCATGCGCCATTACAACGCCCGCATGCTCCACCAGGGGGAGCCGTGTTCCCGCGAGCGGCGCGACAGCCAGATAAAACACCCTCTAGAGGCCATCCCAGAAACGCTGACAGTGCAGCCTCAAAATGTCTGCGCGCCCGTCCTGGGATCGCGTGGTTTGTCGCGGGTTTCGTCCGTGCAGTACCGCAAGGCGGAGCGTCCGTGTTTAAACAGGCACAGTTCCAGCAGTGGCTCGCTGTTAAATCCCGCGCCTCATCCGAGTTCTGCAGCAATGCTGAGAAGAAGCAGGACGCTGCATCACCGCCCGGCGCCAATGGAGTACCGCAGACGGGCGAGTCACCCAGCCTCGCCCAACTATTGCAGCGCCACACTGCATCCCTGCATCCACAGAGTCGGCCTGCCCATGAATCTCCCTGAGGAGCCGGACTTGACACTTATGCACGCCGTTGCACACCCTGTTGTACACCCTGTCGTACACCCTACTGCACTCCCTACACAAACTCTTCACGCAATGAGTCAACCGTCCCTGATCTCTCCAGTTAACGAACACTGCTGCATGCCTCCAGATCTTCGCACCAACGGCAGGATCCGAGCATCCACCGAACCGCAGCTCCAGATGAGCTTCGTGACCCAACAGATGCCCAACAACAAGTTCCACACTCTAAGTCACACGCCCAGTCAGGACGCCAACGAAACCTGGCCGAAACCCGCCAACCGCGCAGGATCCGGTGGTGGAGGCGGACTCTACAGCACCTTGGAGGGCCACACACCCGCTAGGAAACCACCCGGCGGGAATCTGCGCGCTTTGCGAAACCAGATGCTGCGGGATCGAGCGTCCCGATTGGCTGACGAGCGTAGCGGCATGAGCACGGACGAAGAGAGTCACAGTGAGGTCCGCATGGGTCGCTACTGGAGCCGCACCGAGCGTCGCGAACACATGCTGCAGAAACAGCGACAGGCCAGAAACAACGGCGGCGGCAGCATAGCTGCATCAGGATTGGTGCATAGCGGCAGAGTCATGGGAGGAGCTAACAGAGACAGTTGTAGTACCGTTCTCGAGCTGAGCCAGAGGAAACTAAGTCGCATGAGGAACCGGAAGCTGCTGGACGACTGGACCACCGTAGAGGAACTCCTGACGCACGGAACGCGCCTGGGCGCTAGTGAAGACGCCTTGCAACTCCCTACGTCGTTGCTCACCGTCACAACTGTATAGCGACACCCACCTAGTGCGTGTTCAGCTTGACTTGTGTGTGTGTGTGTGTGTGTGTGTGTGTGTGTTTGTGTGTGTTGGACTGGCCGCACTACACAAAGCTACCTCCTAAAATTGAGGTTTACTGTAGATACAGATGTTTCCGAACACCGTAGTACATTGATTTTTAAATGTTATATTTGCAGTATCTTGTTTTGCATTGTGTTGTGAAGAGATGTTTTATTAGAGAGCGAATTCACTGCAGTTTGATTCGACCGCATGAAGCAATACAACAGATACCGACGCCAGACAAAACGAATTTCATTTGGTGCCAAGAAAAGTTTACGCTACGGATCATTATAAGGTGGTGCTAACCATGAGATTTCATTTCTTTGACATGATTTGCAACTAGCTTATAAACGACATCCGAATTACGTCACTTTTGCACAAAATTTAAAGAATTCCCTTTCCGACTGTCTTCCTCTAGCTAATTTGTGGTGTTAGCACAGCCCCTCCTCCTTTCAATCATCAATCTGATTCTCTGGGAATAATATCGGATAATCTAACGACGGATCGGGAGTCGGACACGCAGCCAGGGCCGGGGATTGGGTGTGCAGGGTTATGCTGGAGATTAGGCAGCGGAAACGTGAGCGTGTGTTGTGAAGTGTGCGGGTTCTTGCACTATAACTGTAGTTCTGTAGAGTATTTTTAAAGCTATTTTTCTTGTGCTCTTCACAATTGATGTCACGAAAAGAAACAAATAACTTTTATACAGACTCAATTATAAGTGGTGTTAACAGAAGTACAACTTGGAGAGAAAGACGATTGATGCACTGAACTGCGTTTTGTTCTAACGTGCAAATTTATCAGATATTTTCAGTGCACCTTTCCGCAAACAACAAGGTTTCATCTTTACAATATGAAACGCCAGCAGAATGAGTTGATAAACTGATGGCAGTTACACAAATAAATGGTGTTCTGAATGATTTACACAAATTCGTTCTGCTCGCGTTTCATGAACGAGACCTAATTATTTTCCAAAGCAGAAGATGTAGAAGTATTTTTGGAGTCACCTGTGTCAGTCAGCGTGGGATGTTTGCAGATATCTTTTTTCTTCTTCTTCGAGCAGAAAATCAGGATTTTTCCCACCTGCACTATTTTTGGTGCACGAGCACTGAAGTGTTTACAATTTTTCCTCACAACTGTGACTCTGCGACACATCTCGCTCTCTCACCCTCGTTTCTGAGGTGAAATCACGTCATTTTCACCGTGAGTCAAACGCTGTGAATAATGGATGTGAACGGATGGAACATCTTACCGTACGGATTAACAGAAAAACTCTGCCTCTCTCATTGGATTTTCCACTTTTAGAAATCATTTTCTTGGAATATGATGTACATGTGGTTGTAATAAAGATGAGATTTTAATTAGCTACTTAAAGAAAGTTAACGTTATTGAAGTGAAATATGTCATGACAACAAACCTTTATTTAATTCAGAACGGAGCGCGTGAATTCCCGCGCTTATTTTTCCCGCACTTTGACCAACGGATTTCCTACCGTTCATGAATATTACATAATTTTATAGAGAATGCACTTTCAAAGAGCAGATTTAGCAGATACAGCATGACTATGAAATTGACTACCAAGATTTTAAATTCCTTGATATCAGATGTAGTTTCCCTCAAGATTTGACAAATAGCTTACCTTAAGTAAAGCTAATGTTTATCCAAATTTCATGAATGATTTCAGTCACGTAAGAGAAATAAAATCATGCAAGTCTAATTTTATGACAAGTCAAAATTATGACTTTAGTAGTTATTACTTTAAACGATCGAAATGACAAAGTCGAAATTAAGACAATCTTAATCATTAAATTTTAAGACAAAGCCATTATTTTAAATTTGAAATGACTTTAAATGTCGAATGCTAAGTTATAATCATGAGGTAAATAGTCGAAATTATGGCTTCAAAAGTCTACATTATTAAATACTAAATTATAACCCTGCTGAAAAAAAACAAGACACCATCACAAAATTTGTAATGGTTTTACTGGTTATAATGGAAACTCTAATGGACCTGTGGGTCTCTACTGGGAATTGGTCACCTTCTATTGGTGGCTTGTTAAAACCAATAAATCCTAATGGAACACACTGCAAAAAACTATTTTTAATGGTTTTAATGGTTAAAAGTTGATGGTTTGTAATGGTAGGCCATTTGTAGTGGAAACCATTAGTTTTTGTTTTTTTTTTTGTGATGGTTCTGTTGTTTTTTCTCAGCAGGGTAATTTCGTGACATGAAAAGTCAAAATTATGACTTTTAAAGTCTTAGTTTTTACATATTTTTGATCTCATAATTAGGCCTATTAGGTTAAAAAAAAAGGCAAACCTGACTTTGACTTTTTAAAATATAATCATGACTTATTAAAGCATTATTTTCATTCTTTCAAACTATTTCGAGACAATAACAAATACCATGTGAGTAACAGCTGATGTTTTGAGCCTCAAACCAGAGAGAATCTGAACAGTGAGCACTGAGAAGATGACTTGAGTGTTTCTCAGATGTTCACTTACTTTCGTCTGATTTTCACTCTTAAGATGTTAGTGAATAAAACACAGAAACACAAAATGGAATCCAACATTAGAAAAGCACAAAATGGAACCGAATAACAGAAAAATGTCTTTCTCTCGCTCTCTTTCATTCACGCTCCGCTGGCGCCTTCTGCTGGATGGAAACTGTGAGTGCAGGAAACAAAATGGAGGCTGTTCGATCCGCGTTTCTCTAGAACAGGGATCTCCAGCCCTGCTCCTGGAGAGCAGACTTCAGTTCCAACCCTGCTGCAACACACCGATCTGTAATTATCAAGTAGCCCTGAACACCTTGATTAGCTGGTTCAGGTGTGTTTGAGCTGAAATCTGCAGGATGGTAGCTCTCCAGGAGCAGGGCTGGAGAACACTGCTCTAGAAGAACATGCCTGACTGGGTTGATTTACTCCACAGATGTTCTTCATAACTCTGAAAACATTGTACCAAAACATTTTACACACAGAAGCCACTCTCAAAAAACAAACTGGTTTAATATGTATAAAAAAACACAACCAGTCTCAGAAAAAAAGAAACAAACGCAAAACAAATAAAAGACATGTGACTGAGTATACGACCCAACTAGTGCTTATACACAGACAGATCCATCTACTCTAAATTAAAAATACATGATTCCCTCTTCCTATCACTCTCTCTATGCGAGGAAACTGATCAGACGGCCTTCAAACTGTGGCTGTAATGTCCTTCTGTAATGATACAACACAAAAACAGTCCATAAAAAAAAGGGGCGGTGTCGTTCATCCACACAGACAGGGGGCGCCGGTGGCCTTCAGCTTCAGTCCAAACCCTGAACCTCGTGCTGCTTGTACGCCGCCGAGACCAAATTTCCTGAA
Organism: Spinibarbus caldwelli; assembly: GCA_039654775.1. NCBI lineage: Eukaryota > Metazoa > Chordata > Actinopteri > Cypriniformes > Cyprinidae > Spinibarbus > Spinibarbus caldwelli. The sequence goes on from CM077230.1 coordinate 1,137,739, forward strand.
AGAACAGCATTCGTACGGTTAAATTAAACAAACTAATATGTAAAACGATCATTTTCATGAATAAAAATCATTAAATCCTTCAGGTCAATGTAAAGACCCAAAGAGCAAAGCGACAAAGCAATGGAAATCTGCACCGAAGCTAGTTTTGATCCAATTTATGACATAAATTGGCATATATTATAATCGCAAGCGAATCATCATTCGCACGCTTCAACGCAAGACACGAACAATATGAAAACCACAACTGGGAATCGTACGACTAAGCTAAAATTATTAACTAATAAAAATCATTTTCGTTACTTAAAATAAAGCTAAAGTATCATTAATTTACTACATGAAAAAACAAAGTAAGTGAAATAAAATAAAATAAATTTTTTAAGTATAAAAAAAAATAAATAAATTAGTACAATTATTAAAACTAAAAGCTAAATAGGAAAAAAATAAAGAAAATAACAAAAGCATAGAAAAAAAACCCTGAAATTATTTAAATATAATATAATTTAAACTAAAACATAATATAAAATGCATAAAAATTAATATATTAAACACAATGTAAAAAATAAAAAATAATAAATACTACAAAAGTACATGAATAATACTTAAAATTTAACACAAAATGAAAAATAAAAAAAAATTTAAACCATAAAAAATTAAAATTAATATTATAAAAAGTACATAAATAAAACAAAAAATTACATTAATGTAACAATTAAACTGATTTTTTTTATTAATATATAAAAATGCTGTTTTAAATAAAATGATTAATTAAACTATATAAAAAATATAAATGCGTCATAAGAAATACTATAAAATAATTCTAAAACACAACAAACAAATGACTCTTTTGAACCGATTCTTTTAATGACTCTGTCAAAAAGACTCATGAATCATGCCGCTTTTAAATCACGATTATACGATACGCTCATCTTGATTCATATTTGAATCTGAATCTTTTAAAGATTTGCATTCAAAACTAATTTTAGTTGTAATAAAAGCAACGTTAAAACTGAAACGTCACCAGTAACAGTCTTTGTTTTTGTTTAGTATCTTGACTGAATTATTAGGCCAGTTTTAGTATGCAAGTTTTGCTGCAGGGCATCATGGGAATGATCGGGGGGACAGCAGACCTGAAGCATTCGCTCGCACATCGAGTAGGTCAGAGCAGGAAGGACAGGAAGGCAAGCAGGAAGCAGCCAATTACAGCTGAGCTCAAGCCACACCGGACCCAGGTGGGACCCAGGGGTCAAAGGTCATCTTACCTGGCGTCCCCAGCCCCTCTGCTCTGTCCCGGCAGACTTTGGGTCTGAACGGAGAGTCTTTGTCTTTACCTTTCGATCCCTTCGGCCGCCCCGCCGCCTTCTTCTTGGACTTACTGTCACCCTTCACACCCAGCAGCGGATGGACCTCTGCGGGACACAAACATCACAAAAATACTATACAAGTATATAAACAATACTAAAATAACACTGCTGCACAGTCCAATTCACAAACAAATGACTCTTTTGAACTGATTCTTTTAAGGACTCAGTCAAAAAGACTCATGAATCATCCCGTTTTTTAAATCATGATTATATATAAACTAGTGCTGTCAATCGATTAAAGTAAATTAACTAATTAATCACATTTTTCTGAAATTAATCGCGATTAATCCTGCCTAACGTTAAAGTTTATTAGCATTAAAGTATAAAAATATAAATACATAAAAAAATACTATAAAAGTATATAAACAATACTAAAATAACACTGCTGCACAGTCCAATTCACAAACAAATGACTCTTTTGAACTGATTCTTTTAAGGCCTCAGTCAAAAAGACTCATGAATCATCCTGTTTTTAAATCATGATTATATATAAGCTAGTGCTGTCAATCGATAAAAAAAAACAAAAAACGAATCACACATTTCTGAAATTAATCACGATTAATCCCACCTAACATTAAAAGTTTTTCAATATACTTTACACTGCAATAATTTCACTTTCAATCTTCAAATAAATGTAGAAACAACACAAAGTATATTTTTAAAGTATACCTTTTAGCAGTTGTGAATGGGGTGGCCAAACCTAGCTCCGCCCCTGCGTTAATTGCGTTAAATATTTTTTATCACGTTAAACTGAAAATATTAATCGCCTGCATTAACACGCTAATTTTGACACCACTAATATAAACATATGATTCGCTCATGTTGATTCATATTTGAATCTGAATCTTAGAGGTTTGCATTCAATACTAATTTTTAGAGCTGTAACGATATCAAAATCTCACAATACAATATTATTGCGATATGAAGTCCACGATACGATATTTATTGCGATATTTAAAAAGAAAAAAAAAAAAGATTTGAATTGGGAAATTGGGAATTTTTTTTTAAATTTTGTACATTTTAAAGTTAAATTCTTCTATTTAATGCACTTTGAGAGTTCAAAATTAAGAGCTCCAACCTATGTTCTTAACTAAGAAAACGTAAGTCAGAAAAAAGTCAGTGAATTGACTTGTACCTGAATTTTAAAGGGGACTCCACCCTCTTTTTATTTGTGAAATACAGTCTCAGTCTAAATTACATTCACACTGGTGAATTTTAGGAAGCCAAACAAATTAGAATATAATAATATCAACAACAATGACTAGTAGCCATATATTGTAAAACAATTGGACTGTAAAATAAATGAAAATGAATATGTCATAGGTATATTTTTTTGCTTTACAGTACAGTAGGGAAATTACAATACTTCTTTCCTAATTTCTACACTTGAAAAGAGATATTTTGAATTTAGACTGCATTTAAGCCGCTAGCTGTCAGGAATTCATACTGCACTTTAAGCTTTTATTTTGAAAGAAACAACAGTAGAGCTTTTATTTTGAAGGAAAACTCCAGCTTCAGTGAAAACAGGCTTACAAAAACGCGTCTCACTACAAATCTAGTGAAATGCTGTAATCATCTGCCATGAAAATAAAGTCTAACTGGTGGCTGTTGTTCCCAAACGTGCACTAAACTCACAGAACATGAAATAAACGAGTTCACTGCATTCATTCAGTGTGAACGGAGCTGTTCTGAGACGCGGTAAACACCGGATCACAAGCTGATCACTTTGAAACAGACTTGATGAAGGGATTAAGCCATATTATGCTTTCAGTTTGAGTTCGTTTGACAGGTACTGTGCCAAAGCATAATGACCAAAACAAATATATTTGGAAGATCTATCGTTTCATATCGTCTTGTATCATGAAATTGATAATATCGTTACATCCCTATTAATTTTAGTAGTAATAAAAGCAACGTTTTGATTAAATCATCACCAATACTAGTCTTTGTTTTTGTTTGATATCTTGAGTGAATCAGCCCAGTTTTAGTATATGAGTGTTCATCACGAGCGACTCTCTTACCATCGTTCGGGACGCCCTGCAGCTCGATGGTGGTGGTGCGAATCTTCTTCTTGGGTGGCCCTCCGTCGGACGACGGTTGCCGCTGTTTCTTGTCGCCGGGGCCGCTGTGGGCGGAGCCATCGTCGGGCGTGGCGTTCTGACCCGCGGCGTCAGGCGGAGGGCCAAACGGGTTCTCCTCAGGGTCCTCCACCTCCGGAGCGATGGGCAGATACAGCAGCGCTTTATAGTCCTCCAGCTCCTCGTCACTGCAAACAACGCAAAAAACACTCGATTAAATTCTACTTTAAATTTATTGAGAGAAAAAACAGCAACACGACTATACGACAAAACATAACGCAAAACTCATTTTTTGAATGTAAAAATAGACTGGATTATATAAAAACAAACAAACAAAATCTAAAAAATGAACACAAACACATATGCACAGTAACATAATAAAAAAAAAAAATAAATAAAAAAAAATTTCCGAAAAATAAACTGATTTAAACAATACAAACCAACAAAAAATATCAAAATGAACACATGTGAAATGGTACAATAATATAAAAAATAATGTAAATTATAGCTAATTAAATAAACTATTTTGTGAACGTCAAAAACCTGATTAAATGATATGAACAAATGAAAACATCAAAACAAAAAATAACGAATACACATTTAAAACTGTGCGATACTATAAATTATGTAAAATATAGTGAATTAAATTTAAACATTTTGCAAAACTAGATGAAACAATATGAACAAAGAGAAAACATCAAAACTAAAAAACAAACAACATATGAACCTGTATTTTTAGGATTATGTAAAATATAGTGAATTAAATGTCAAATTTAATTTAAAATGTTAATGTCAAAAATTTATTAAACAATCCGAACAAACAAAAACAACAAATAAAATAAATGAACACACTTTCACTGTAAGATAATAATTAAAAATAAAAAAAAAATTGGCGACTTTTACATTTTTTGCCAAAAATAAACTAATTTATTATGAACAAACAAAAAAATGTCAAAATGAACACATATGAAACGGTATAATATTAAAAATAATGTAAATTATAGCAAATTAAATAAACTTTATTTTGTGAACGTCAAAAACCTGATTAAACGATATGGACAAAAACATCAAAACAAAACAATAATGAATGCACATTTAAAACTGTGTGATATTATAAATTATGTAAAATATAGTGAATTAAATTGAAATATATTGCAAAAGTAGATTAAACAATATGAACAAACAAAAAAAACATCAAAACTAAAACTCGAACAACATATACAACTGTATTTTTAGAATTATGTAAAATATGTAAAATTATGTAAAATATAGTGAATTAAATTTAAAATTTATTTTGTTAATGTCAAAAACTTGATTAAACAACACAAACAAAAACAAAAAATAAACACTTGCTCTGTAAAATAATAATTAAAAATAAAAAAAATTAGCAACTTGCATTTAAAAATTTTTTGCGAAAAATAAATTGGTTTAAACAATAAGAACAAACAAAAACCGTCTAAACTTAGAAATGAACTAACACAAAACTGTATGATGATGATAAAAAAATAGTGTATAATATAGCGAATTAAATAAACTATTTTGCTAGTCAAAAACCTGATCAAACGATATGAACAAACAAAAATGTCAAAACTAAAAAACTAACAAAAGCATGTTTAAAAACTGTATATTACAAATTATGTAAAATGTACTTTTTGAATTTGATTCAAACAATTAAACAATATGAACAAACAACAACAAAAAAAACAACTTATTACTTAAAAATAACAAAATTTTGCCACTTACATTTAAATTTTATTTTGCGAAAAATAAACTGGTTTAAACAATATGATCAAACAAAAAACGCTGAAATGTCAAAAGTAGAAAATGATCAATAAAAAATCATTTGTAACCATGATTTGAAAAATTATTTGAAATTTTGTGAATTACATTTAACTTTTTTTGCGGATGTCAAAATAAAACTGGATTAAACAATGTGAAGAAACAAAAATGTCAAAACTAAAAAAATAAACAAAAACACTCAAAACTGTATGATGATATTAACAAAAATGTCAAATTATTGGATGAAATTTATTTTGCGATTGTCAAAATTGTATTTAAAACCTGACAAAATAATATAACAAACAAACAAAACTAGAAAAAAGAAGAAAAACATGTATGTAACTGTATGGTATTAAAAACGATGTGAAAATTAGCGCGACTGACCTGCTGCAGAACGCTGGGATGGGATCGACTGACGTGACGTCCACCTCCTCGTCCTCTGCAGCATCCGCACCTGATACACACACACACACACATCAGTGTCACTTACAGCAGTGAGTGTATGTGTGTGTGTGTGTGTGTGTGTGTGTGTTTACCGGTCTGCTCCGGTTCGCTCTTGTCCTCGTCCTCGATATCAAACTCTGACTCTCTCTCCTCGTACTCCACGTTCTCATCCAGCTCTTTAAAGTCCGGCGCAAACGCACTCCAGTTTTCCTGCAGAGACACGAGCACGTGTGTTACAGTCCACACACACACACTCACTCACTCACTCACATTCACTCACACACGCACACAATCACACTCTCACACTCACTCGCACGCACGCACGCACTCACGCACACAATCACACTCTCTCACACACACACACACACACACACACACTCACTCTCACACGCACACAATCACACTCTCTCACACACACACTCACTCTTACACACACACTCACTCTTACACGCACACACTCTCACACACACACTCACTCACGCACACACTCACTCTCTCACACACACACACACACTCGAGTGAGGAGCTGCTGTATTCACTCACCACTTGGTTCTGAGCCCAGATGGACACGACGCCGCTGGAGATTGAGGCGATGATCGGACGCACCGGATGCCACTATAAACACATATATCACTCCATATCAGCCAGACGAAAAACATGCTCGCTAAAATAAATGTTAACTGAAATAAAAATAAAAAATATGTTCATAAACATTTCGTTTAGTGGCCAAGGCAACATTTCTCATTTTCTTAGGTTTAAGGTCAAATACTAAAATTATGGAAACTAACTTCTGTCATGGAATAAAAATATAAAACAAAAACTGTGATTTTTTTTTTATTCCACAATTAAGACTTTTTTAAAATTAAAATTATAATAATAACAACATTAATACAAATAAATACCAAATTGTAATAATATGCAATAATAAACAGCTAACATTGTTTATTATTATTCTTTATATTATGTTACATATTTTAATAAGATACAATTATAGTAACATAATAAAAAAGTGCTGTCAAACAATTAATCACGATTAGTAGCATTCAAAATAAAGTTTTTGTTTACATAATATATGTGTGTGTACTGTGTATATTTATTATGTATATAAAATACACATATACAGTATATATTTTGAAAATATTTACATGTATATATGTATAATAATATATAGTTTATATTATATATAAGTATTTAAAATATAAACGTAACATTTTTCTTAAACATATACATGCATGTGCGTGTATTTATATATACATAATAAATATACACAGTACACACACACATATACTGTGTAAACGAATTTTTTTTTTTTTAATGCGATTAATCGTTTGACAGCACAAAAAAAAAATAGTACAGCATCGTTTCTTATTTCTGCTAATATCTTATGTATTTTAATGAGGTGCAAAAATAACAATAAAAATATAATAATGTTATTACCAAATAAAAATAACAAAATAAATGATTAGTTTGGCATCATCATATATATTACTAGTATATATATTTTAATAAGATTCATAAAAATAATTAAAATTACAATACTACTATAATCAAATAAGAAACTATTTGGATTTTTCTTCTTCTTGCAATTCTGAACTATGAAAGTTAGAATTGCGAGATAAAAAGTTGCAATTACCATATTATTTTCTATATAAATAACTACAGTGAAGCTGAAGCTGAAATAATAAAAAATTCATTTAAAAAAATATAGATGTATTTAAAAAAAACAATGAAAACTAATAAAAATGACAAACACACACACACACACAAATAAATCACTGAAACGTTAAAATTAATTTAAAATAAAAACGAATTAAGAATATGAATCAAATCTCTAGAATATGAGGTAATGTCAGTAATATGAGAGCGTACAGCGACGTCCAGCAGCAGCTCTCCTCGCGTCCCGTGGAGGATCTTCACCAGGTTCCCGATGCTCTTCTCCCAGATATAGAGCGCGTGCTGCCGCGCCGATCCTGCTACGATATACTCGCCGTCCCCTGAGAAACAGCAGCGCTTCCACGGCGTCCTGCGCCATACACACACACACACACACACACACACACAGAGTTTAGTAGAGACACTATGACTGTCCCTATCAATATCCAGCAACTACTGAATTGTCCCTAGTAGGGATTTTTTTTTAATTAATTGAAATAAAAATGAAATAAAATAAATATGAGATGTTTATAATGATTAAAATATCAGATAAAAAAAACTTTTTCCATGGCAACTGACTAAAATAAAACCGTTCTCATTTTTTAATTAACTGAAATAAAGATTAAATAAAACAAATATTTGATGAAAAACTTAAAATTGAATTACAATGTTGCCTTGGCAACTAACTGAAAAAAAATGTTTAAGTATTAAAATTACTAAAACTGAAATAAATATAAATTAAAGCTAAACAGAAATGTAAAAAAAAAAAAAACGAATGAAAATGACAAAAGCATATAGCAAACTAAAACTTAAAGTAAAATGAAAATGTAAACTGAACATAAAAGTTAATTCAAAACAGGAATAAATACTATAAGAGTTTATGAATACTGAAAGAGCAGCGTGAAGATTCAGCTAAACGTCTGATTGGTCTTAAACATCTTGACTGATCGATCAAATTTTCATGTTGCGATTAATCGCTAATGCTTTTATCACGGTATTGAAATTTAGTTGCAAAAAAAGAGTTGTCAATACAGTATAACAGGTTTAATAACTTTTTTCTTATAACAAAAATAACTGAGCATTTAAATACAATAAAGCAATACACAAATGTATAAAGTTAAAAATTTTACACAGATTAAAGTGCTAAAGAATTATAAAGAGCAACAGGTATCACTTTACAGTAAGATCTCATTAGTTAACCTTAGTTAATGTATTAACATTCACAATGAGCAATAGCTACACTCACTCTCACACACACACACACACACACACTCACAAACTCACACACACACTCACAAACTCACTCAAACAAACACTCACTCTCACACACACACACACACTCACACTCACACTCTCACACACACACACACACACACACACACACACACACACACTCACAAACTCACACACACACTCACAAACTCACTCACCCACATACACAAACTCACAAACTCACACACACACTCACTCACACTCACTCTCACACACACACTCACTCACACACACTCACACACACACAAACTCACACACACTCTCACACACACACTCACTCACACACACTCACTCACACACACACACTCACACACACTCACTCTCACACACTCACTCTCACACACTCACTCTCACACACTCACTCTCACTCACATACACACACTCACACACACACACACTCACACTCACACACTCTCACACACACACTCACTCACACACTCACACACACACACACTCACACAAACACACTCACACACACACTCACATACACACACTCACACACACACACACACACACACACACTCACTCACTCACTCACTCTCACACACACACTCACACAAACTCACTCTCACACACACTCACACAAACACTCACTCTCACACAAACACTCTCTCTCACACTCTCACACACACTCACTCTCACACACACACTCACTCTCACACAAACACAAACTCACGCTCACATACACACACACTCACTCACTCTCACACACACACTCACTCACACACACACACACAAACACTCACTCTCACACACACAAACACTCACTCACTCACTCACACACTCACTCTCACACACTCACAAACACAAACACAAACACACACTCACTCTCTCTCACACACACACACACACGTTTGTTTTTGTGAAAACTGGGGACATCTAATAGGCGTAATGGTTTTTATACTGTACAAACTGTATATTCTATTGCCCTACACCAACCCTACACCTAAACTTAGCCCTCACAGGAGACTGTGCATTTCTACTTTCCCCCAAAAAACTCACTGTTTGATTTATAAGCGTTTTGAAAAGTGAGGACATGAGGTAATGTCCTGAAAAGTCACCTTCACCTTCTAATACCTATGTCACACCTGTGTCATTATACAAATTTATGTCCTCATTTGTCACAAAAACGCACGCGCGCACACACACTCTCTCACACACACAAACGCACACACACGCACACTCTCTCACACACACGCACACACTCTCACACATGCACACGCACACACACACCTGTTGACCAGGTCCTGTAGTTTCTGTATGGGCTCGGGTTCTCCGTCTCTGCCGCAGGTCAGGATCTCGCGGCCGTCATACACACGGATAATACGGTCTGCCGTGTTGATGAGGAAACAGCTGTGAGACGAGAGGACGATCACATGATGCTGGGTACGGAAATATGCTCAAAACACTGTTCAAACTGAATTCAAATTCATCCTGATATTAAAAAGACAAAAAGTCAAGGTGGTGCAGTCATGCTGAAACCAGTCATAATAGTGTTAAAAAAATAATAATAATTGAAAAAAAATACATATGTAAATCTTAGCATTTTTTGTTGAACTTATAATATTATAAAAAAAATAAATAAATAAATAGTTTGGCATCATAACTATTTCTTATATTAACTTAATGAGATTTTAACAAACATTTATACTAGTATTATAATAAAAAAGTTTTACATCCTTTGTAACCATTTCTTATATTATCTGAAGTATTTGAATGAGAACAAAAATTCAACATTAATAATAAAATTATAATTAAATAAAGTTTGGTATCATCATTTATTATTATTTTTTGATTATGCTATGAAACTTACACATATAACAATAACATTAAAATAATAATAATTAAAATAATAATAAACGTAAAATAAAATAGAAAGTTTACTTTATTATCATTTCTTATATTATCGTACGTATTCCAATGAGAGTTGTAAACATAATACAATTAAAACATTTATAATGACCTTATAATTAATCAAACATAAAAAAAATGAACATAACATTGTTTATTATTTTTTATATTATCTTATGCATTTCAATAAGATTTGTAAAACAATAACAAAAATTATACAAAACTTAAAATAATATAGGAAATGTTAATAAATGATTGTGATTCTAAAATGTTTATTCATTTTATTTAATTGTATGTATTTTAATGAGGCAAAAAATAACAATAATAAAAAAATTACAACATTATGTATATAATAACAGTTTGGCATCAGTTTATTATTAATTGTTATATTATGACATGTTGTTTATTAAAATAAATACAAAATACAGTTTGACACAGTTTATTAATATTATAATATTTATAATGTTTTATTATTAGTTTTAAATTACAAATATATGCACTTTTATAGAGTTAGTGTATTATATTAATAATACTAATATTATATTAATATTAACATAAAAATCTCAGCGTGACCTCTGACCTGCCCTTGTGTGCGAACTCAATGGATTTGATGGCGGTGGTGTTGCTGGTTCCTGTGGTCACTCTGAACGACGCCACGAGGTCCTGTGTGTTCGTGTTCAGCACCAGAATCTGAGACACACACACACATCAGACAACATCTCAGTCACACACACACACACACATCAGACGACATCTCAGTCACACACACACACACATCAGACAACATCTCAGTCACACACACACACACACACACACATCAGACGACATCTCAGTCATACACACACACACACACACACACACACACATCAGACGACATCTCAGTCACACACACATCAGACAACATCTCAGTCACACACACACACACACACACACACACACACACACACATCATCTCAGTCACACACACACACACACACCAGACAACATCTCACGAACACATAAATCTCACGAACACACACTCTCTCTCACACACTCTCTCTCACACACACACACAAACTCTCACTTACTCACACACACACTCACACACACACTCACTCACTCACACTCTCTCACACTCTCTCTCACACACACACACGTGACCTCTGACCTTCCCCTTGGCATTGCCGGTGTAGATGTACTCTCCGCGCCGGTCGAAGGCTGCCACCACGTTGAGGTCGGAGTCGTCGTCCACCGGCAGCACCACGTGTTTGGAGTCGGACAGCGTGAGCAGGACGGGCGCAGACTTCATGGGACACACCAGCACCTTGTCCCTGAAACACAGGCCCTTTCTCA
>CM077230.1:1154508-1182008 GCA_039654775.1 Spinibarbus caldwelli
AATTACTCAACTTTAAATAATAATCAATAAGTTCTGTAAAAGTTTCCATTGAATGTTTATAAACATTACAGACGGCTAGCAGCGATTAGCGCTAGCTAACAAACTCTCAAACAGCAGAACTCACTCACCGAGCAACTCCAGATTCATCTCTGCTGCGATACCAACACAAACCCGATCACTAGTTCGAAGGGAAATTAAAATATGAACGGAAAATCAGCAAAAAATGGAAACATTAAAACGCTCCCAAAGAGCGACTGCAGCGCGACTGGCGCGGAGCTGCGAGGAAGGACCCCAAAACAAAGCGCCCCAGCGAGCGCCTGAACAAAACACACCGAAACACTCTAAAGCAGTGTTCACTCAGTTTATGCTTTAAATGGTTAAATATTAAGGAATAGTTGTTTCTGAGTTAAAACCTAAAAGCCAACAGCAACAAACATTCAAGAAGAGCAAAACTAAACCAACTGAATTTATATAATATATAAATATATAATTTATAGTGTTGCAGCAGCAAAATATTACAGCAAAAACAAAACACAGCAAATTTCTAAAGATTTATTCACAGTACAGAAAATAAATGTGGTGAAAATTAAAAAAATATATATCCACTATTATATTCCCAACACGTTTTAATAATTATTATACACTTTATGTGTCGTTCGGCAAAACTGCATAAACTTTCATAAAATACCAAGTCGAAAATAATTATCCTGTAATTTAATACGTATCAACGCACGAAAGAACCCATTGTTTATTTGACTCATAGTGTAAAATTACATCAGAAATAGGACTGCTACGAGAAAAAACAACTGCGCCAGCGGCACCGAAGGCATCATTCGCACAGTTTCCTGCTGTTCTACGGTCTTCTCCAGTGCTGTACTGAAACCGCGACCTCAGATCCAAAATGGCGTCCTATAGAGTCGCGACCGTGATCATCCGGGTGTCTGAGGACGCGACCAATCAGACGGCGGATGAGCTAATAAGGCGGGGTAAGGCGTGTTCGGAAAATCGGCTGTAACAGCATTACTAGCGGACATACATGACAAGCGCACGGCGGGATCGAATCTTAAAATCACACTGAACGGTATTTAACGTTCAAAATGATTCAAAGCTACGCGCAAAGCTCTTTTCATCCACGCCGCATAAACGTGAGAGGGATTTTTTGACGTCACTCCGGCGCGGACCAATGAGCGGCCTCCTTATGTGGGGCACGAGCGGCGTAGCTGGTCGAGTCAGCATAGAGAGACAACTATAGACCTTTTTAAATGCGCTATATAAATAGATTATCACACAGCCTCTTCATATGGGATTTAGCAAATAGATACTCAACATGAATGCTTAGATATTTAGACCCGCAAAACTATTTTTAGAACGCTCAAAACGTTACAAAAGAAGCTGTGGCTGAATCTAGTGTGTTGCTGTCTACGCTCACGCTGGATCGTTTGGTGTCGGCGCATGCGCAGAGCGCTGCAGCGTTATGAAACCGTCGCTCTGGTGGCCCGGTTCTGTGGAGCTGGACTTTGGTGGACTTCGCTGGTCTGCAGTGGTTCTGCTGGCGAATTTTCATAAACTCTGATATGATTTTATCAGCGGGACTCGCATAAACTCATTTCCCCGCTTTAGTAACGCCTCAGGTGAGTGCTGCTTCTCAAACTCGCGGATTATTTCGTGTATTTATGGAATATAAACAGACAAAGGGGTTACATAAAGAGCGAATCCGTGACCCATTTCATTAAAAACACGCAAACTTAACATTTTAGAATACTTTTTGTTAATTTATTACGTTTTTTATGGCATTTTGTGACGTAAGCGACACTTACTGTAATGACCCAAATTCAGGATTGAGGGTCAAGTTATGAAACATGCAAAATTATGTGTAAAACTTTGATTTTATGGTGATAATGTGTGCAGTGGGTTTCATCTTTAATTAAAAATATTGTTTTATGTGCTCAAACTCATGAAACGAATGAGCTGCTCTGTATTTCTTATGCCGGGTTGTTACATAAAAAGTAACTAAAGTGAAATAATGTTACGTTAATATAATCTAAAACATCTAAAATGGAATAATATATAAAGTATTATAATAAATATAAATATAAATTAACATGCCGCTTAAATAAATTTAAATACTATATACAGTGTTATTATTCTTAGTCACACTATCATTATTATTAATACTAATTAAATTAAAACAGCATTTAAGTATTATAAACAATAATAATACATTAAATTATTATTAAATAATAACACATGAAATTAATAACGTTATTAATAATAATATTTGATTTTAATTTTTAAAATTAAATGTTAATAAGCCTATATAATATAATAAATCTAAAGTGTAAAAATATATAAAAAATGTAATAGGCATTACTGGTAATTGTATTAATTATATAGGGGTGTATATATGTTAATTTGAGATATAAGAGATTGACTGATAATGCTTTAAGTTTATGATAAGAATATTTGTGGTGGGTTTCATCTTTAATTAAAAATGTAATAGTTCACCCCAAAATGAAAATTCTGTCATTAATTACTCACCCTCATGTCGTTCCAAACCCGTAAGACCTTCGTTCATCTTCGGAACACAAATTAAGATATTTCTGATGAAATCCGAGAGCTTTCTGACCCTCCATAGACAGCAACACAACTGAAATGTCCCCAGGCCCAGAAATGTAGTAAATACATCAGTAAAACAGTCCATGTGACATCAGTGGCTCAGCTTTAGTTTTGCGACGTTACGAGAATACTTTTTTTTTTTTTTTTCGCAAAGAAAACAAAAATAACATAATTTACTCAACCTTTTTTCTCCCCCGAGTTACGTCTTCCGCTATTTTAGAGAGTATCACAATACATACTCATGATTATACGCAGATTATACGTTCATGCGCGCACTTTCCACCCGAATGTAAATAACGCTGATTACGTCAAACATGTTCTTGGGTACTCTCCAAAATGGTGGAAGATGTAACTCGGGGGAGAAGAATTGTTGAGAAAATTGTTATTTTTGTTTTCTTTGTGCAAAAAAAAAAGTATTCTCATAGCTTCGCAAAACTGAAGTTGAGCCACTGATGTGACTGTTTTACCGATATATTTACTACTTTACTACTGGGAGCATTTCAGTTGCGTTGCTGTCAATGGAGGGTCAGAAAGCTCTCGGATTTCATCAGAAATATCTTAACTTGTGTTCCGAAGATGAATGAAGGTCTTACGGGTTTGGAACGACATGAGGGTGAGTAATTAATGACAGAACTTTCATTCTGAGGTGAACTATCCCTTTAATATTATATTAAAACATAATGCATCTAAGTATATTTAAAGCTGCGGTCCGTAAGTTTTGCCTCTTTGTCGCCATCTGTGTTTGAAATCCTGGAATTGCAGTTACTTGCGGAATTATCTTGCGTGCGTGGGGTTGTGCTCCGGCGCGGATGAATCTAACGTTTTGAGGTGAAAGGGCCATGAAACCTCCCTGTTTCAGCAGATGGGCGTGTAAAACTGGAAAAGTGGGAGTGTAGAGGGGAGAAAACAACCAATAAAACACAGACCTACAACACACTCATTTTACAGACAGATTAATATTAAAATATGAGCAGAGAAAGACAGAAAAAACAGACAACAACAGAGATATTTGCTGTGTATCACAATACTCCATCGCGTAATATAAAAAATAACCACTTTTCCCTCAATAATAAAAATGAGTGCTATTATAGTTTTCACCGATACACAAGATGTCCGCATCAGAAGAAATTTACAAAAGTGATTTTATGTCCATAGAAAGCACATTAAATGTAAGTAAAGTGTCTACTTTTAAGGTTTCAAATAAGTTTTTGGAGAATAAAATGTTGAAATAATGTTACATTGTCATTCAGTGTAACACAATATTTATGTAAAAGTTCAAACAACATGCTTATTCTGACTTGCACATATTAAAATATATAAAAGAATAAGGGAGCATATTAAATTTTATTGTGTTTTAAATGAGTAAAAATTTCTTACTGAAAAATAGGCAAAACCTATCTTTAAAAATGTAAAATTACAACTAATTAGTATTTGGGGTGAAGGTAATTAGTCTTTTAATGTGTCATAAACTGATTTTTGCTGTAAATATGCCTGACAAGACTGTTACACTGAATGACATTTCAGTGGGTGTCTTCTGTAAATCAGGGGAAAATGTATGATATTTATTTTTGGCTCAGAAAAACAAAAAGAAAATTGCAAATAAATTAAACAGAAAACTATTTAATTTTTGGGGGGGAAAACAACAATAATTTAAAGCCATATTACACTTATTGTTTTTATGCTTAAACCCTTTAACGTCTTTGACCCACATATATGTTAACATCTCAAAAAATGTGTTTTAGGGTTTCATGACCCTTTAACTGTACTTCGGACCCTTTAACTACACAGATTCTAGCTTGGAAGATATGACCCAAATCAGAATTTTCACCGTATATTGTCATCTGAACAAGTAGCAAGTCTGCCACATTTGTTCTGATCAACTGAGGAAAAAAGAATTACAATAAATCGTGCCGCCAATGGTGATTAAATCTAATGATCGGTTAGTTCATATCATATCAAACCATACAAATTATTATTATTATTGTTATACTTTATTTTCAAATTATTAATGTTAACAACATCAGCATTGCTTGACTATGAGTATAGTGTGTATTAGCGTGTAGATTTCAATTTCTGTACAGTCTAATCTCTAAATTTCATATTAAGAAATTCTTTTAACCCAAAAAGCAAATTATTCTTCCTTCGAACTGGTTTTCTTTAAAATACAAGGCTATCTGTAATCAGAAGCACATTTAAAACTGGAATATAATTTAATTTCATTCACATGTGTTTCATAAACACATAATCCTTTCTGGATCATAATCCGCCATCAAAATGATAAATTTAATTATTCCAGCTGCTGTGAGAAAAGGCTATAAATGACAACTTCTTTATGTTTACAGACGTGACGTAATGACGCAGTGCCATGCTCGAATCACCCGTGAAAACCTACCTCTACCACTCAAATTAGAAAACATTATAAGCAGCTAACCGTAGTGAATCAGGCTAAAGTCAGGCGATAGTTCTGAACACTGGCTGGTTATGTACTTGCTCAAACATTGATTTCGGATCATTTTTAACCCAAAAAAGTTACGTACTGCAGCTTTAATATTATATAATATTATATAAAAATAACGTATAAGTTGAATATTCTGTAATAATTATTATTAAAAGTAGCATAATTTTCACTGATTGTATTTATTATTATTATTATTGTTATCAATAATTATTCTTAACACATGAATGAATGAAGACTTCATGGCATGTTGGTAATAGTGATTGATGTGTGTGTGTGTGTGTGTGTGTGTGTGTCTCAGGCCGCAGCATCATGTCGATTAACTCCATCCACTGGTTCCGGAAGGGTCTGCGTCTGCACGATAACCCGGCTCTGCTGGAGGCCGCCAGGGGCTCCCAGACGCTGCGCTGCGTTTACTTTCTGGACCCCTGGTTCGCCGGGGCCTCCAACCGCGGCATCAACCGCTGGAGGTGAGAGACGCTCACACACTGCGCATTTATGACCACTATCACGCCGCTCTGCCTCACTGTAAAACACTACAACTAGTGCGTTTCATTCAATTACTTACTTATTAATAAAAATATTAAAATAGGATTTATAAAATAATACATTTA
Organism: Spinibarbus caldwelli; assembly: GCA_039654775.1. Taxonomy (NCBI): domain Eukaryota; kingdom Metazoa; phylum Chordata; class Actinopteri; order Cypriniformes; family Cyprinidae; genus Spinibarbus; species Spinibarbus caldwelli. Next base: position 1,160,194 of record CM077230.1, read on the forward strand.
CAAAAATTCCTAACGCACAGTATTATGTTTATTTCTCAAAGCATGGCTTTATTTAAAAATACTATAAATGATCTTTAAAACATAAAAATATTAATAAAAATGTATAAAAATTAAATATTATTAAATTACATTAAATTAAAACAACTTTTAAGTATTCCATTATCATCTTATTTTTAGTTAAATATTATTATGTACAGTTAAATATTGTTGTTATGTTATTCTTAGTAACAGTATAATTATTATTATTAATAATAATTAAATAGCCTTGATGCTGGCATGGCGTTAAAAAGTGAATAAATAATAATAATAATTAAATTAAAACAGCATTTATTAATAATAATAGTAATAATAATAACAAATTAAAGTAGCCATTTAGTATGATTATCAATAGTAATTATTATTAACACATTAAATTAATAACATGTTGTTAATAATAAAACGTAATTAGAATTATTGTAATTAAATCTTAATAAACCTATATAATATAATAAATCTAAAGTGTAATAATATATTAAAATATAATAGGCATTACTGGTCATTTTATTAATTGTGTATATGTTAATTTTAGATATCAGAGATTGACTGATAATGCTGTAAGTTTATGATGTTAATAATTGTGGTGGCTTTTATCTTTAATTAAAAATGTTATTTTATGTGCTAAAGTCACAGCTAATAATTAGTGTATATTTTATTCAATTACTTATTTATTATTTATTAATAAAAACATTAAAAATAGGATTTATAAAGTAATATATTTACAAAAATTCCTAACGCACAGTATTATATTTATTCCTCAAAGCATGGCTTTATTTAAAAATACTATAATAAACTAAATGATCATTAAAACATAACAATCTATAAAAACTTTAATAAAAATGTATACAAATTAAATATTATTAAATTACATTAAATTAAAACAACTTTTAAGTATTCTGTATTCATCTTGTTTTTAATACATAAAATTAAAATAGCATAATATTTGTAGTTTATTATTATTATTATTATTATTATTATTATTAACATGTTAAATTAATAACACTTGAAAGCTACTTAAATTTAATGGGCTAATCATAAATATACTTGATTTTATTTATTTTGATTATTTAATTCTTAACACATCTATGCAGTATAATATACCATATCTGAAGCTAATTATTATAACATCTAATTATTAGTATTATAATAATTAGATTATTAATTATTAGTTTTTATTAATAATGATGATAATAAAATTAAACCAGATTTTAATGATTTTAGTATTTTGCTGCTTCTTATTATTACTACATTAAAACAGCCTCAGGTATTATTATTATTATTATTATTATTATTATTATTATTATTATTATTATTATTATTGATAAGACCTTAAATCAGTAAATGAAGGTTGTTTTGATTTAGTTTGTTGATGATAATACTTGAAGGCTATTTTCATATTGACTTGATTTTAATTATTATATTAAATTATTTAATTTAATACATCAATACATTATGTATATAAAATATAAAAATAACAGTACTGTAATAAGCATCAGTGGTAATTTAATTACTGTGTTATGTTGATTTATTGATTACTTTACTCATCATTATCATGATCAAACTACACTTTCATCTCAGTTTTTAATTTAATTGTAATGGTTAAATGGCTCCATCTGGTGGCTCTTTAAAGAACGACACCCAGAACTTGTGTTCAAGAAATATTGTGCATTAAAATATATATGTTTGTGTTGGTTATGACGGTGTGATGTGCTGCTGGTTTGTGTGTAATATCTGAGGTGTTGTGTGTGTTTGGTTTGATGGTTTATGATAATACAGTGCTGTGTTTAGTGGCTGCAGTCAGTTTTTCTATTAGTTGACTTTATTATTAGTCCAAAAATAAAAGTATACAGCTGTTTTAACACAGTTGCTACTTGTGCATTCAGTTGATCAGCAGTTTCCAGCCTTTCTCTCGGGTTTTATGACAGCTGTACCTTCATGGTTATTAGTAGAACATTAAAACATTACAATTTAAAATTACTCTTAAAGCATTAAAAATACTAAAAGTAAAAAATCACTGAATTAAAAATTTAAATAATAGAAATCAGACTATATTTTAACTGATAAGAGAGTTAACTTTTAACTCATTTGAGCTAGTATCGCTGTATTAAGCTTGCGTTTGATTTACAGTTACTGCTGTCATAGAAATACACTTATATGGAGGATTAAAATTCTATACGTGTCACATTTAATGCCCAACAACAAATGTTTTAGCAGAATGCATATTTTATTCAGAATTATTGCGTTATTGTTATATTCTGCTCCGTCTGTGTTGCACACGTAAGCCTCGCTCACTCCTGACAGCAAACTGGATATATTTGCATGACTTTCTAACATTTACAGATGAAGAATATACCTGTGACGTGTCAGTTATGCACTGACATTAAACAGCACAGATATATTCACTGTTTGCTGTGGTGGATCGATTGATCCATGATCGACATTAAGGGCTGATTAAGAATATGCACATCACATTATCCTGACTCATTGATCCTGGATTGAATTAGTGAGATTGCGTGAATTTGTCGTTTGTGAAACCGCTTTAAACCCGATTGATTTGTTAGGTTATTTCAAGTCAGGTTTTGGACTTTAATCCCTGCTTTTCTTAGCGTCTCTTATGAAACAGCCCCCGGCTCTCAGTAACTCAGACTCGTGTCTGCTGGATTTCTGAGGTCGATGGTCCCGGTCTGGTTTGGTTTGGTTTCAGTCTGGTCCCAGTCTTGGTCTGATATCGATCAGGGGTGTGTTTCCCAAAAGCAGCTATGGTCGCAAGTTCCGTCGTTACCAATAGAGTTCAGTGGAACTTACAACCATAGTTAGCTAACAATGCTTTTGGGAAACGCACCCCTGGTCTTGTCTGGTCTCAGTCTCGGTCTGGTCTGGTTTCAGTCTGGTCTGGTCTCAATTTGGTCTCAGTCTCATTCCGGGTCTCTGTCTCAGTCCGGGTCTCAGTCTGGTCTCAGTCTCAGTCTGGTCTGGTCTCAGTCCAGGTCTCTGTCTGGTCTCAGTCTGGTCTCGGTCTCAGTCTCAGTCTGGTCTGGTCTCAGTCTCAGTCCGGGTCTCTGTCTGGTCTCAGTCTCAGTCTGGTCTCCGTCTGGTTTGGTCTCAGTCCAGGTCTCTGTCTGGTCTCAGTCTTGTCTCAGTCTTGGTCTGGTCTGGTCTCGTCTCAGTCTTGTCTCAGTCTCGGTCTGGTCTGGTCTCAGTCTCAGTCCGGGTCTCTGTCTGGTCTCAGTCTCTGTCTGGTCTCAGTCTGGTCTGGTCTCAGTCTCAGTCTGGTCTGGTCTCAGTCCAGGTCTCTGTCTGGTCTCAGTCTTGTCTCAGTCTGGTCTGGTCTGGTCTTGTCTGGTCTCAGTCTCAGTCCGGGTCTCTGTCTGGTCTCAGTCTCAGTCTGGTCTGGTCTGGTCTCAGTCCAGGTCTCTGTCTGGTCTCAGTCTTGTCTCAGTCTGGTCTGGTCTGGTCTCAGTCTGGTCTGGTCTCAGTCCGGGTCTCTGTCTGGTCTCAGTCTCAGTCTGGTCTCGGTCTGATCTGGTCTGCTCTATGTCTCTGTGCGTCAGAGATGTTGTCACGTGTTTCCCCGGCGATGACCCAGTTTCTGCAGCTCTGTCTGACTGCGTTCCTGAAACATACAGAGATCAGTTACGAAAGAGACGGGAACACAGTGTTCCTCACAGAGAGGGAGGAGGGAGAGAGAGGGAGAGGGAGAGGGAGAGGGAGAGGGAGAGGGAGAGGGGGCGGTCATGTGCAGCTGTGCTGAAATGATGTCAGTGGGTCAGACAGACAGACAGAGAAAGACGGCTCTGATCCAAACACTCACCACACCATCAACACCAGCACTTAATACATCAGCACTGAGAACAGAAGAACAGCACATTAACTTAATAACACTTAAAGGTTCATAATAAACTATTATTAGTATTATTATTAAGACAATAATGCTTGAAAGCTGTTTTATTATTAACACATCAAAGTAGTAATAATAATAAATAATTTATTTTATAATAAATATTAAATAAATAAAAAATATTGTAAATTACATGTTTAGAAGTATTATTAGTACTATTATTATTAATTAGTATTGATAAATTAATACATAAATGCTGTTTTAATTTAATGTTGTTATAATAATAATATTATTTTATTATTATTATTATTATTATTATTATTATTATTAAGAACACATTAATATTTTGAATGCATTAAGGTAATAAAAAATAAGTTATAATAATTTGTTATTGTTAGTAATATGAATAAATTACTATTAGTAGTATTTAATATTATTATTAAATAATATTAAATAAATGAATAATGAATAAATACATTAAGGCTATTTTAATCTAATGTTTTTTTAATCATAATACTTGAAGGCTGTATTATAATTATTAGCACATTAAAGTAATAATACTTCAAGAATGATAATAATATAATATATAATTATTAATATATTTATATTAGAAATATAATAAAAATGATAATAAATAATAATAATAATAATAATAAATGACTGTTACTGTTATTATTGTTATAAAACACACTTCTACTTTGTCTCAGTTAAGTTAAACATTGTTTCAGATTCAATAAAATATAAATTGAACACATTTTTTGTTTACTTTTCAGCAATGTTCCTTTGTATTATTAATAAATATATTCCAGCGCTGAATGAAATCAGTGTATATTTATGCTCATTATTTTTCTTGCTTTATTCACTTTCTTGAATGTACCTCAGCAGAGCTGTCTATGTAGGGCTCACAGATGTGTGTGTGTGTGTGTGTGTGTGTGTGTGTGTGTCAGGTTTCTGCTGCAGTGTCTGGAGGATCTGGACTCCAGTCTTCGCAAACTCAACTCCTGTCTGTTCGTCATCCGCGGTCAGCCGGCCAACATCTTCCCGCGCCTCTTCAAGGTAACGACATGAGTTTTATAGTCGCGAAGCGCTTGGGTCACGTGACCACACTAACACTCGTCTGATTGGTCGGCAGGAGTGGAAGGTGTCTCGGCTGACGTTCGAATGCGACTCGGAGCCGTTCGGGAAAGAGCGAGACGCAGCTATAAAGAAACTGGCGTCTGAAGCGGGAGTGGAGGTGATCACGAAGATCTCGCACACGCTGTACGATCTGGACCGGTGAGAACCGATGCACGACATTCACATGAACTCTGCTTTAATATTATATGTTAATATTTAAGATAATATTTACATTTAGGCTATTTAAGAAGAGTTAGATTGTAAAACCATAATCTGCTGCTATGGTATTATAATTTAACTTTTTAAAATAAAAATAAAATGCTTAATATATAGACATTTCAATGTGGTGTTCAATCACATTTTAACCAATTCAAGATTCTAAATACAAATTTTAAATAATTTGCAATGTATCTCACTTAGAAAACTCAACAGATGATTAATAATATATCCGACCTACAAACACCCATTTAAAATAATTTTGTTTGAAAACTGTTTTTATATATATAATTTATCTGATAAGTTATATATGTTGTATTTGATCAGTTTTATATCTATATGTATATATGTGTGTGTGTGTGTGTGTATGTATATGTATGTATGTGTGTGTGTGTGTGTGTGTGTGTGTGTATATATATATATATATATATATATATATATATGTATATGTATGTATATGTGTATATGAATGGGAATGCTGTTGATGAATCCTTTCATCACCTGGATCATTTGAATGAGTGAATCAATTGCACGATTCGCGTCAGTGATTCAGATTTGAATCTGTGGTGTGATGGTGTCTCAGGATCACAGAGCTGAATAGCGGTCAGCCGCCGCTGACCTACAAACGCTTCCAGACGCTGGTGAGCAGCATGGAGCCGCCGGAGCCTCCGCTGGAGCCGCTGACCAGAGAGCTGCTGGGAAACTGTGTGACGCCCGTCAGCGAAAACCACAGAGAGAGATACGGAGTGCCCCTGCTGGAAGAGCTGGGTAACACACACACACACACACACACACACACACAGATAGATCAGTGTGATTAGAGAGGTGCATCATTGGTAGGGTTGGGTTTTGAGAACCGGTTCCATTTTAGAACCGGTTGCAAATACCCAAGAACTGGGTATTTGATAAGTTCGATTCCACTTAACGATTCCTGCATTTGCATTTTAATGTGATTTTAAACCACTTAAGTGCAAGAAGGGAAAGAACTTGCGTACCGTGATGCGTGCCACGCACAAATGTGACCCTGGACCACAAAACCAGTCATAAGGGTCAATTTTTTGACATTGAAATTTATCATCATCTGAAAGCTATATGAATAAATAATCTTTCCATTGATGTATGGTTTGTTAGGATAGGACAATATTTGTCTGAGATACAACTATTTGAAAATCTGGAATCTGAGGGTGCAAAAAAATCAAAATATTGAGAAAATCGCCTTTAAAGTTGTCCAAATTAAGTTCTTAGTAATGCATATTACTAATCAAAAATTAAGTTTTGATATATTTACGGTAGGAAATTTACAAAATATCTTCATGGAACATGATCTTTACTTAATATCCTAATGATTTTTGGTATAAAAGAAAAATCTGTAATTTTGACCCATACAAGGTATTGTTGGCTATTGCTACAAATATACCTGTGCTACTTATGACTGCTTTTGTGCAAATTAAGAAAACATCTTCATCAGTTTGACAGCACATGTGCTGCAAATACTCGCAACAACACAATCACATACAGAAACGCAAGTAGCTCAGACCACAACAAAATTACCTCAATTACCTCAACAAAGTGAAAATTAACCCATGTTTTTTTCTTTTTTTTTTTTTTGGCATAGTTGTGCAAATACCATGGTTAAGCTATGGTTAGTGTAGCAAATCCATGGTTAATTTATGCTTGGTTACTATGGTTTAAGTATAGTAACCTTTTTTTTTTGTTGTATTGTTTTGTTTTATTTATTTTTTATATATTTAATGTGTTTATTAATTAATTTTAATACCATAGGCTATGGTTACTTTTTGTAAGGGAAGTTGTAAAAGTAAGTTAATCTGCTTACATATAGGCTAACCTTATACAGTCATAGTAACTGTGTATTTCGTCAGCTTATTTAGGCTAATAATATACAAAAAAAAAAAAAAAAAGCTTAGGCATGTTCGTCACTTTGCTGTTCCTTTAAACATTTCCGATGTGGTCTGTGCCTATATTTGCAGCGCGTTTCTTTATTTGTTTGTGTTGTGAGCATTTGCAGCACGTGTGTTGTCAAATTGATGAAGATATATTCTTAATTTGCAGGTGTTTTTCTATTTGCATGTGTTGTTTTAATTTGAGCTCTCTCGGCCACCATAGCTGGCTGCAGATTTTTTAAATGTTATTCAGCTGCAACAGAATGCTTCTTAAAAGACACAGAATAAAAATATTTGACATCTAAATGTTTTTTTTTTTTTTACTTTATTGGAATCAAAAATAGGAATAGTTAAGAATCAGAATCGATAAGCAGAATCGGAATCGATAACTTTCAAATTATACCCAACCCTAATCATGAGTGCGATTGTGTTCAGGGTTCGACACTGAGTCTTTGGCTCCTGCTGTTTGGCCTGGAGGAGAATCAGAGGCGCTGATGCGGCTGGAGCGACACCTCGGACCCGACTCTACCGCGGTACGACACACACTCTCTCTCACACACACACACACACACACACACACACACACACACACACGCACACATGTGGCTCCAGCAGTGGTCACGTGATCAGGCGTGTCTGAGGCGTGTGCTGCTGTTTTCCAGGCGTGGCAGGAGAACTTTGAGCGTCCGAAGATGAACTTCAGTCCGCTGCTGGCCAGTCCGCTGGGCTTGAGCCCATACCTGCGCTTCGGCTGCCTGTCCTGTCGCCTGTTCTACTACAAACTCACCGAACTCTTCAAGAAGGTGAGGCACTGCAAGACCTTTAATACCTTTTCAGTGATGTATTTGATCCATTTTAATCAATACATTGAAGTAAAATTTGTAGTATAACAACAAAAACTCACTTGAAATTTAATTTAAAATATCATCTAATTAATCTAAAATAGAATCCAATTCTAATATATATTATAATATTATATGTTTTTATATTATAAATATATTAAATGTAACCATTATCTAAAATATATTAAATTACATTTTAAGTGAGTTTCTGAATGTTAAAATTGTAATTTGTAATATATCCTAATCCTTTTCAAATTGTATATTTTTGTTATACATTATTCAACAGTATATTAAAATATAATTTATAATACAACTAACCTACAGAAATACATTTAAAGTATAATGTAATGTATCTAATTTAAAACTTTTAAGATGTAATGTGTAATATAATATAACTTGTTTAAAAGCTTTTAAAAATATTTACTTATGTATAAATCATAACCAAAACACTTTTAAAACGATACTTTTGTATATCGTGATGTATAGATTGTAATCAAAGCACTTTTAAAACGCTATTTTCTTAGGTCGTGATGTATAGATCATAATCCAAACACTTTTAGAACACTATTTTCTTATATCGTGATGTATAGATTGTAATCAAAGCACTTTTAAAACACTATTTTCTTAGATCCAAGTTGAAGCACTTTTAAAACTTTATTTTCTTAGATCCAAATCGAAGCACTGTTAAAAAGCTATTTTCTTGTATTGTGATGTACAGATTGTAATCAAAGCACTTTTAAAATGCTATTTTCTTATATCGTGATATATAGATCATAATTGCAGCACTTTTAAAATGCTATTTTCTTGGATCCGAATTGAAACACTTAAAATGCTATTTTCTTATATCGTGATGTATAAATCGTAATCTAAACACTTTTAAAATGCTATTTTCTTATATCGTGATATATAGATCATAATTGCAACTAGTGGTGCAACGGATCACAAAACTCATGGTTCAGATTATACTATGGATTTTGAGTCACAGATCGGATCACTTTTCGGATCAGCAAAAAAAAAAGTTTGCTTTTCATTAATTACTAAAAGCTTACTTTAAGTACTTCTATACCCCACCAGAAACTACTACTAAAGTCAGTAATAAAACAAGAACAATTACACAAATTACAACCATAGATGAACAGCCTACAACATAAAATTATAAAGACAGTAACAGTAGTATTCAGGTGCAGAAATGTAAAAATTAAGTGTAAAACAACACAATAATGCTTACTGCATAAGTTAAATACAGATGATTAGCAGACAGAAGCAGGTATTATAGGCTGCTGTCTCTAAGACTAATGCACGGACGTAGGCTACTGACACATATTCGGTTTCTTTCTCAGCTGTATACGTTAACTTGAGACATAACCGACTGTGTTTACCAGAATACTTGCTAAAACGGGTATTTTAACATAACTTTGTGTGTATGTATCCATCCGTTGAGGCGTTGCCTGAAACGTGATATCTGAATCGCGCCTCTCTCTCTCAGTCTCTCTCTCTCTCTCTCTCTCTCTCTCTCTCTCTCTCTCTCTCTCTCTCTCTCTCTCTCTCTCTCTCTCTCTCTCTCTCTCTGCGTGTGCGCGCTTCAGTGTGTGCAGCAGAGGCTGAGCACAGAAAACGGTGCGCGAGTCCCGATTCGACTTCTCCTTCATCTGAATGGTCTGAAATTGCTTGAATGTGTAAACTGGCAAGACAAAACACGTGCAAATGATAAACTTTCACTCTATGATGGTTAAACTTAACAATTAATCCCCGAATCACATGCGTGCCGAACCGTGGGGACTGGTCCGTACGGATCACGGATCATCTACAATCCGTTGCACCCCTAATTGCAACACTTTTAAAATGCTATTTTCTTAGATCCGAATTGAAACACTTTTAAAACACTATTTTCTTATATCGTGACACATAGATCATAATTGAAACCCTTTTAAAATGCTATTTTCTTATATCCGAATTGAAACACTTAAAATGCTATTTTCTTATATCTTGATGTATAAATTGTAATCTAAACACTTTCAAAATGCTATTTTCTTATATTGTGACATATAGATCATAATTGCAACACTTTTAAAATGCTATTTTCTTAGATCCGAATTAAAACACTTTTAAAACGTTATTTTCTTATATCGTGTGATATAAATTGTAATCTAAACACTTTTAAAACACTATTTTCTTATATCGTGACATATAGATCATAATTGCAGCACTTTTAAAATGCTATTTTCTTAGATCCGAATTGAAACACTTTTAAAACGTTATTTTCTTATATCGTGATGTATAAATCGTAATCTAAACACTTTTAAAATGCTACTTTTTAATATATTGTGATATATAGATCATAATCGCAACACTTTTAAAATGCTATTTTCTTAGATCCGAATTGAAACACTTTTAAAACACTATTTTCTTATATCGTGACATATAGATCATAATTGCAACACTTTTAAAATGCTATTTTCTTAGATCCGAATTAAAACACTTTTAAAACGTTATTTTCTTATATCGTGTGATATAAATTGTAATCTAAACACTTTTAAAAAACTATTTTCTTATATCGTGACACATAGATCATAATTGCAGCACTTTTAAAATGCTATTTTCTTAGATCCAAACTGAAACACTTTTAAAATGTTATTTTCTTATATCGTGATGTATAAATCGTAATCTAAACACTTTTAAAATGCTATTTTCTTATATCGTGATATAGATTATAATTGCAACACTTTTAAAATGCTACTTTCTTATATCGTGAGGTATAAATCGAAATCTAAACGCTTTTAAAACGCTATTTTCTGATATCGTGATATATAGATCATAATTGCAACACTTTTAAAATGCTGTTTGCTTAGATCCGAATTGAAACCCTTTTAAAATGCTATTTTCTTATATCCGAATTGAAACACTTAAAACACTATTTTCTTATATCATGATGTATAGATCATAATTGCAACACTTTTAAAATGCTATTTTCTTATATCGTGATGTATAAATCAAAATCTAAACACTTTTAAAATGCTATTTTCTTATATCGTGATATATAGATCATAATTGCAACACTTTTAAAATGCTGTTTGCTTAGATCCGAATTGAAACCCTTTTAAAATGCTATTTTCTTATATCCGAATTGAAACACTTAAAACACTATTTTCTTATATCATGATGTATAGATCATAATTGCAACACTTTTAAAATGCTATTTTCTTATATCGTGATGTATAAATCGAAATCTAAACACTTTTAAAATGCTATTTTCTTATATCGTGATATATAGATCATAATTGCAACACTTTTAAAATGCTATTTTCTTAGATCCGAATTGAACACTTAAAACGCTTTTTTCTTATATCGTGATGTATAAATCGTAATCTAAACACTATTAAAATGCTATTTTCTTATATTGTGATATAAATAATCCCATGATGCCGTGCTGCTGCAGGTGAAGAGTGGAAGCCCGTCGATCTCTCTGTACGACAAGCTCTTGTGGAGGGAGTTCTTCTACACGGCGGCCAGCAACAACCCACGCTTCGACCGCATGGAGGGAAACCCCATCTGCATCCGCATCCCGTGGGACAGGAACCCCGAGGCGCTGGCCAAGTGGGCCGAGGCCAAGACGGGCTTCCCGTGGATCGACGCCATCATGACCCAGCTGCGTCAGGAGGGCTGGATCCATCATCTGGCGCGGCACGCTGTGGCCTGTTTCCTGACGCGAGGAGATCTCTGGATCAGCTGGGAGGAGGGCATGAAGGTACGGCGCCAGTGCATGCTGGGTGGTAACTGATTACATGAAATCTGGATTACATAATCAGATTCCAAAAATTAAGTACTTGTAATTAGATTATATTACATTTTAAAATACTCGTAGACTCAGACTACAGTTATGTTTTTTATGGATTACATGATTACATATTATTAACACAAATGTAATGAATCATCCATAAATTATAGATTCTCCCTAATTCCTCTTTTTCATCTTTTAAACGTTCCTTTCTGAAATAGCCTACAGTTTATAAACACTCAGAAAGTCTTCAGTTTTGTGGACATTCACTCAGAGATCAGTCATTATTCAGGTGCTACACAGCATTTGATCAATGGATTTACAAAAATCATTTCAGGTTTAAGAAGTGTTTCAACATGGCATCAACTACTGATGAGCACATTCATTTTTATTTGAATTATCACTCAGTTATTTTACCATATATTACTTTGGAAGCTGTTTGTCTTACAAACACATGACAATGCACATATTTACAAATTTATCAACTTTTTTTTCTCACCTAATATATTTTTTTTAATTTGAAGTACCCCTGAAATTTTAAAATAAACATTTTAATAATGAAGTACAACATTTGCATGGTCATGGTTCTCGGAGTTGGTTACGGTCGCATGACATGCAGGTAAACAAATTAAATATTTAATTTTTTTCAGTAAGTGTTTCATTTTAAAATTATTAACATTTTTATGATTTAAATAATTTTCATTAAGCTCATAAACCCCCTACAGTTTCTTCACAAATCCCAGTTTGGGAAACCTTGATGTAATATAATGTCTAATGCACTTTATGTTAATAACAACAAATGGAATATATTTTCTTACTCTTTGTATTTTTATTTCAATATGATACAAGATTATCCTATTTAAATCAATGTGATAAACGAGACAGGTCAAAAGTAATCCAAAAGTAGTCTGATTATATTCCCTAAAATGTGTAATGTAATGGATTGCGTTACTAACTACAATTTTTGTCATGTAACTTGGAATCAGTAACGGATTACAATTTGTAAGTAATCTACCCAGCACTGGGCCCCAGAGCATGCTGGGTAAGTGCGGTGTGGTTGACGCGTGCTAACGCTCTGGCGTGTCGCAGGTGTTCGAGGAGCTGCTGCTGGACGCCGACTGGAGCGTGAACGCAGGCAGCTGGCTCTGCCACTCCTGCAGCTCCTTCTTCCAGCAGTTCTTCCACTGCTACTGTCCCGTGGGATTCGGACGCAGGATCGACCCCAACGGAGACTTCATCAGGTGGGCATCCGCACCGCTTCGCTTCACTTCCTCCATCTGGATCCAGTGTGAATGCATGGATCAGGGATTCCAATTACACAGCAATACCAACGATCATAATACATCAATCTAGAAATTACCTATATATATATATATATATATATATATATATATATATATATATATATATATATATATATATGTATGTGTGTATATATATATATGTATGTGTGTATATATATATATGTATGTGTGTATATATATATATATATGTGTGTATATATATATATATATATATATATATGTATGTATATGTGTGTGTATGTGTATATGTATTCAAAAACCCATGTAAAATATAATGGAATGTATATTTTTATTATTATAATTTATATGTAAATAATGTAATGTCTAATTTCAGTTTGTATATAATTAATATTGATGATATGTAAATATTACAAATTCTAAATAATATTTTTTTTTTGCATTTACAATTACATAATTTTAATAATTAATCAGATATCATCTATAGATGTAAATAGGTACATTATATTTATAATATAGTAATTGTATATTTCATTTTAAATAATATATTGTAGTTTTTGAATAATACATAATAATACAAATATTTAATAATAAAATAATAAAAATGATAATTTTTTATAAAATTATTAAAATGAAAATTTATGAAAAATGTATCAAATAGAAATTAATAGGAAATTAACTTATATTATTTTAAATAATGCATATTATAGTTTTTAATAATACATATATTTTTAGTAGGGCTGCACGATATTGGAAAAAACTCACATTGCGATATTTTGTTTTTCTGCGATATATATTGCGATATGAAAAAAAAAAAAAAAAATCACCAAATGACCTGAATAGCTCTATTTGGAGAGAAAAAAAATATTGATTTTGTAGGTGAGTAAATCAGCATAGGAAATAAACAATTTACAAGCATAGATAAATATAATAGAACAAAGATACAAATGAAATAAACAGTGCTTTGTATTTTTAAGGCAAGTCCAACAGTATTCAGGTGCAGAAATTGAATAATAAAATGTAAAATAACACTGCATAACACAGTCTTCATTGTATAAATTAAATCTAATAAATCTGTGTTAAAGCTACAAAAGTGATTTTTCTCTGTTTTGTTGTTTGATTATGACACAGAAAGCAACAGAGACATTAAACTGCTGTTATTGTTATCCTCTTTCTTTCTCAATTGTTTACCTAAGACATAAGCAACTGTTTTTTTTTTTTTTTACAAGGATACTTGGAGTCATGCATTTTGACACGGTTTCGCGCATATGTGTCGTACTACACTGGATGCGGCGCGACACGACGAATCCCCGCCAGTAAACTGATATGCCTCGCTCTATTTATGACGTACTGACACAAAGTTGACACGATTGGCAACGGTCGCTTTGTCGCATCCAGTGTAGAAAGACTTTGGCGCCGTTCACATCTGCAAACGCGTGGAAAACTCCCGCCGCGCCACTTCCTCCTCCTTTCCAAAGCGCTCGGGAGCTTGCGCTTTCCTGGCGCCTGCCGCTGCTAAACATCCGTGATGTGCTCTCCTCGACGACGCGGAAGTTTCAACAAAGGATAAATAGATTTCCAGCACTGAAAATCACTTGCAGTAGCTCTGCTACTAAATTTATTTAAAAATGGGTATCTCTGTGCAGCTGTCGCGTCCGGAGTAGACACGGTGTCTGTGTGTGAGCAAAGAAAACGATCAGTATAAATATAACGATCAGGCCTACTAAACATCGCACATCCTGCGATGTGACTATCGCGGATGCGCACATCGCGATATCGATGCTGAAACGATATATCGTGCAGCCCTAATTTTTAGTATGAATTATAGTATGTATTTATAGAATTTAGTATGAATAATATGTTACATATGGAAACATGACATTAATAATTAATCAAATGTTGCCTGTAAAATTAATAGATAAATTCATTATATTAAAATTATAGTAATTATATAATTAATTTTAAATACATATTATATGTTTTTAGTAATACATATCATTTTTCAGTATGAATTACTTATAATAATATGAGTTATGTCCAAAACATTAGATATTAATAATCAGTCAAATGTCACCTATTGAAATTAATTAACTAAAATGAACATTGATACGAATTTTAAATGCATGTAATGGATTGTAATATTACATCTCATTTTTTCAGTATAAATTATTCATGAACATATGAGTTGTGTCCAGAAACTTTAGCTATTAATAATCTATCAAACATCACCTATAAAAGTTATATAGTATTGGTAAATTAATTAATATTATGTTATTAATATTAAATATATATATATTATAGATTTTAATAATATATTTAATTTTTCATGCAAATTTTTTGTTAACTTATGTTAATTTGTTTTACTATAAACTGATAATTAGTAATTAGGTCATTAGTATATATTTCATTATATTTAATAGATTAACTTTATAGACATTTCATTTCCCAGAATGCTCTAATTTGCATGTCACATGTATTTTTTATTTTTTTTTTGTCATTATTTGTTTATATGATGTTATTTTAAGACTTTGTTTTTTTTTAAACTCGTTTTGATATGTTCATTTTATTTCTAATCAACTAGCCACATGTATTCTGTATATGAGGGAGTATGTTTGTGTGTGTGTGGCTCTGGCCGCAGCGGGGTTACTCATGATCCCCTGCAGTGGTCCAGAGGTGGAGCTCTGGTTTTGTGGAGGTTATGATGAGGCGCTGAGGGTTAATCTCTCCCTTTGTTTGCAGACGTTACTTACCTATACTCCAAGATTTTCCAGCCAAGTTCATCTACGACCCTTGGAACGCACCGGACGAGGTCCAGCGTGCTGCCAAATGCGTGATCGGCGTGGACTATCCCAAACCCATGGTGAACCACGCCGAGGCCAGCCGCCTGAACATCGAGAGGATGCGGCAGATCTACCAGCAGCTCTCCAGATACCGCGGACTCAGTAAGAGTTTAGCCGAGTTCACCGCTTTCATGCTCTTAATTAGATACTGTTTTAAAAGTCATTCTACATTTAAAAGAATAGCAGAGTTCAATCCACAACTATAATGATAACGATATTGTTGGAACCGCTTTTAAAATTAATTTTTCCAGATGGTGAATAATAAAAACATCGATAGCCAATCAGAATCCACTGAATTTAAACTGCAGCACGCTTACAATAAACAGAACGTTATCGTCCACTAATATAGTTATCATTATAGTTACGATAACGACACACAGGAACGATATCGTTGGAATCACTTTCAGAACTTTTTTTTTTTTTCCAGATAATGAATGATAAAAACATTGACAGCCAATCAGAATCCACTGAATTTAAAATGCAACATGCTTATGATAAACAGAACGTTATCGTCCACTAATATAGTTATCATCATAGTTACGATAATGACACAGAGGAGCGATATCGTTGGAATCACTTTCAGAAGGATTTTTTTCCATCCGATTTACGATAAAAACATTGTCAGCCATCAGAATCCATCTGGCTTTAAAGAGCTCAAGCTTTTAAAGTGGCAGACGACAAAACTTCAGCACACGATTAGAATAAACAGAATTATATCGTACACTTATATAGTTATCTTTATAGTAATTTATGTAGTTATCGTTCTTGGTATGAATGAGTTTAAACTATAAGAGAATAGTAACGTTTACTCCACAGCTATAACAATAACGACACAAAGGAACAAAATAGTTGGAATCACATTCAGAATTATTTTTTCTAGTTGATGAACGATAAAACCTTTGACAGCCAATCAGAATCCATCGGACTATTAAGAGCACAAGAATTTAAAGTGACAGGCGACAAGAGTTTGAGCATTTAAAGAGTCAAACAACAAAATTGCAGCGTGCAATTAAAACAAACAGAACAATTTTGTCCACTAATATAGTTCTTTATCGTTATTGTTATATTTATCGCTATAGTTATCAATCTTGGCATAAACAGTTCTAAACTATAAGAGAATTACGAAGTCCAATCCACAGCTATAACAACACAGAGGAACGATATCATTGGAATCACTTACATAATGATATTTTCCATTGGATGAACAATAAAAAAAAAATGACAGCCAATCAGAATCCATCGGACTATAAAGAGCACAATCATTTAAAGTGGCATGCGACAAACTGCAATGCGTACTTATAATAAACAGAACATATCATTAGAATCACGTTAGTTATTATCGCTGTAGTTAATGTTCTTGGTGTGAACCGGCCTTTATTTTCATTCATCCATCAGGTCTTCTCGCAACTGTTCCATCCAACCACATGGAGGTCATAGGTGTCAATGAAGCCCAAGGAGCAGTGGTGCCACCTACATGCCGGAGGACCCAGAGCGGCACTTTGTCTCATCGTGAGTGCTTGAAATCGTACGTTGCGATCAAATAAGTGTGTTTGAAGGAAAATCAGTGAGTTTTAATGCTCTGTGTGTCCAGCAGGGGTCAGGAGAGAGCAGCCAGGACCGAGCGTAGCGAAACATCGTGGTGCAAGACACCGACACGCCCTCAGTGAGACCATGTCCTTTGGTTAATTTGATAATGTTTTATAAACGTTTGCGCAAATTTTTTTTAACGTTTCTCTTCTGCAGGCCACCGTACATCGCCCTACACCACCCAGAGCAAGCTGACGGAGCACGGCCACAAGTTTGCTGTCCCACAGCAACCAGGTAGATTTTTTTGTAAGGGAAATACATTACAATGGTTTGCGAACAAAGTTTGATGTTGACTTCCTTCAGGGCGTCTGTTTTGGCCAGTTGGGGGCGGGACTGGAAAGAGAGAAAGGGAGGCGGAACACAACGGTTGCCATGGTGATGACGGCCCCTCCTCCTCCTCTTCAGCACTAAAAGCCCAAGATGATGAGGTTTGTAAAAAGTCAAAGCTATGCAAAATTTGCTGATTAATAATAATAGAATCGTTCAGTTGTATTCATCTGTTTGTTTCAGAAGCGGCGAGAAGACGGGGAGGGTGTGACCTTCTCTTCCTAAGCTCCACCCACTGATGGATTCGCAAAATGTATCACAACCTTACCTCGCGTGTTAAACACAAACATTCGAAGTAATTCAAAAGAATTAAATGGTTTGTCCAATCAAATTGTGACGAAAATGTAATTTTAACGTTTTTAGAAATTTTATAATGTAAAATTCTAAAATATACAGTTAAATAAAATGTGATTATTATCCCAAATATTGATTTTAAAAATCAGATGTAAATACTGTCTTCATGAACTTTTAAAGTAAAGGTCCTTTGATGCCAAACCCTAAACGAATGAGTGTAACGAATATTCATCAGGTTGAATGAAAAGCTAAATGTAGTTGACGTAAACGTGAACCAAAGCTCAAGTCTTAATGGTCAGCACATATCCGTCAAAAGTTGCGAAAAACATTTACTGTCTCCGTTGTTTATATTCAAATTTGTGAAGATTTGTTTGGTGTAAACGGACCTTAATATAGGAAAATACAAGTAATCGCAAACAGCCAAAGAAGAACACGCATTACGCCATATTTAATCGGATCCAGATTCACTCAGTATTACGGACGAACGGAAGAGTTTCCGCAGCGCAGCTCTGAACCGGCCTCACCTGTACATACCATGTTTCCATGAGTCACAGGATCTTTGGAATGTGTTTGGCTCCAAACTATTGTAACTGTACCACAGATGAATGATTGTCTCGTCTGTATAAACGACTGTATTTTGTTCCATGTTTTAGTGTTTTTGCACAGATAGCGTAGAATGGGCTCCAGGTGTTTGACGTCTGAGGTCTTCCATCGCTGTACATTATTTCCACCTGTCATTGTCTCTATCTCTATGTACTCCAGTGTTTTGTATATGACAGCTGTATCTTATGGAGCTGTACATTTTTACCGCTTGTTTTCAGTTGTTTTTTTTTTTTTGTTTGTTTGTTTTGTTTTTTTTACAGAATATTAGTAGCTGTTTTGAATTTTAAAGAGATGTATAGTACCAACATTTGTTTCTTAAGTCTGTGTGGTACTCAGCCAGCTAATAAAAAATATTCTAACACAATGTGTTTTATTTTTGCCTGTTATGAAACATTTTTGTCTCTTAAATGAGTTAGTTGCTAGCCTAGCAAGTCAGATAATACTCTAAAAATACATTAAAAATGTTTTACCATTAAATACACGTTAAGTGACTTAAGTTGTATATTTTAATTAGTTTTTGTCCTCAGTCCCTGTGTGTTGTGATCGTGACTGTGCTGAACCACTGTATTCATGTAAAGGTAAGATATAATCGAAGCTAATTAAATATGTCTGTGTTCAGTTAGCTTATTTGCTTAAATTTACAGCTGATAAAATGAATCCGCTAGCATAGCCTGCTCAAATTAGCCAGCTAAGCTTTACAACGTGTTTTAAGTTGCAACTGACAGATAAGCTGATTAGCCTGCTCACAATTTTAGCTGGTTTAGCAGGCTAATCAGTTAGCTTACTATCCTGCAAGTTGCTATGTGAATTGTATTGTTATTAAGATAACCAAGCCTGCAATAATAGTGCTTAAGTCCGTTTTATAGTCTAATTAGCCTGTTAAGTTTTTAGACAAAATCATATCAAACCTTTACAGAATTTTGTGCTGTGTGAAATTTTCCTAAATCTTTAAAATGTTTTAATCGTGATTGTTTCTCTGAAGGAAGCTTCTATAGAAACATACGGCTGTTAAAATTAAGTTTAATTGTGTCAATAAAAATGAACAATTCAAACAATTAAGTTTAATTTCAACTAAAATGTAACAAAGTTTAGTTTAATTCTGACTATATGGACATTATTGGCCACATGGTTATGTTAAAGATGTTTTGCTAACTTGCTAATCAAATTCTTTTCCAGCAAAACGTTATTAATTGTATTTTGGCATTACATTTTAAGCTAGAAGTGTTTGCCATTATGTAATTTTTATACAAAAAAAAAAAAAAATCTAACTGGAGTGAAATCATTGAAAACACTTTCTGCAGCATCTTTTACATGACTTTATTATATTCAAATAATAAAAAAAAAATGCAATTTACAAACAATTTGACTGATATTTCAGAAGAAATCCGAAGATGTCGTTTAACAGCTACAGAAACAAACATCACTGATAAATGTGTCTTTGGTCGCAGATCTGAGATGATTGGAGAAAACCCTATTTTCTGTTGCGATCAATCCTGTTTACATCAAAAACCCACAGTATGACGTACAAAACTCCCTTTTGCGCAAATGTCTTGGGAGTTGATTGGTCAAAAACATCCGTCACATGTCTCTGGCGACCAATCAAAAATCAGCATCACTGCGCATCAGCACAGTAAACGAGTGTTCGGCGCAAACGGGAGGTTCTCGTTATAATCGTCCGCTTCTTCACTCCGATTTGTCTTTTTTTTTTCCAGTGAACGGAACTTTATTGGCTACTGTCGACCCCACCGTGGACACGCCCCCTGCCACTGCTGAAACCCCGCCCTTCACCAGGCTGACGCCCACCGAGGGCACCGCGGTCACTGCTGATTTGGTGATCTCCAAACTTTTCCCGCCCAGCCAGGCGGCTCCGCCCACTGTGGCTCCGACCACGCCCTTCGTGGCTCTGAAGAGGCCACCGGTCACGCGCCAGATCATGGTGGGCGGAGCCACAGGGTGCTCTTTATCGCCAACTGCTGCGAAGAAAATAACAGCGATAAGTTTAATTAATGTCGTTTAACACTCGCAATATATTCAACATTAATGACTAGAATTAGAAGAAAAAATAATGGGTTATTTCTTCTGCATCATATTTAACCCCAAAATCAAAAGACAACAAAAAATGTTTTAAATTATTGTATGCATCAAAAATCATTACTTTAAAAAAATGCATTAGAACATTATTAATTTCATTATTTTTTACTGCATTATAGTAATGAGAATTTGGGAAAATAACCTACGTTTTAATTAAAACATTATTAATTTCATTATTTTTTATTGCGTTATAATAAAAAGGATTAAAAAAAACAACATTTTGCATTGAAACATTAATTTCATTATTTTTTTATTGCACTATAGTAATAAGAATTTGCAAAACTATTTATTACTTTTTTAAACAGACATTATTAATTTCATTTATTGTGTTATAGTAATACAAAATAGGGGGGAAATATTACTTTTTGCATTAAAACAATTTAATCATTTTTACTGCATTATCACAATGAGAATATTGGGGAAATCATAACTTTTTTGATATGAAGCTATTAATTTAATTATTTTTACTGCATTATTGTAATGTGAATTTGGAAAAAATCTGTTTTTAATTAAAACATTATTAATGTCATTATTTTTATTGCATTATAATAAGAAGAATTTGCAAAAAATAATTCATTATGTTTTACTGCACTTTAGTAATACGAATTTGGACAATTTTAATTACTTTTTAAAACTGAAACATTATTAATTTCATTATTTTATTGCATTATAGTAATGCAAATGTGGGCAAAAAATAAATAAATAAAAAAACTATTTTTTTGGATTAAAACAATTTCATAATTTTTACTGCATTATAATAATGAGAATTATAAATCTTCTGTACATAAATCTTCTGTTCCAGATTCATACACATTATT
Organism: Spinibarbus caldwelli; assembly: GCA_039654775.1. Lineage (NCBI taxonomy): Eukaryota > Metazoa > Chordata > Actinopteri > Cypriniformes > Cyprinidae > Spinibarbus > Spinibarbus caldwelli. The sequence goes on from CM077230.1 coordinate 1,181,740, forward strand.
ATTTATTAAGTCTTATTTAAATGTTTCTGTTCTCATGTCAGATATGTATGCATGTATGTACCAAGAGCTTCTTAAAAACCACAACAAATTCCTTGTGTGTTTGTGCACACTTGGCAAATTATTTTTATCATGCATTATTATTCATCATTATTCATTATTTTTACTGCATTATTGTAAAGAGAATTTAGAAAAATAATGACTTTTTTGCACAAAAAAACATTTTTACCAAAATTCTCATTATTGTAATGCAATAAAATGAAACAAACCAA
>CM077230.1:1187008-1202008 GCA_039654775.1 Spinibarbus caldwelli
AAAGTAGATGCAGAACATCATTATTTGGTGTGGGCATGTCAATTTGAGCACTGAATATTAAACAACGGTGGGCTTAACAGATAAAACGTGGAATGTCATGAATATTAAATGGCGGTAGATCAAACAGAGAATATCATAAATATTAAGCAGAAGTGGGCGTGGCAAATCAAACCATTAAAGTGGTTTGTTCGGTGATACCTCAGATACTGTCCTTGAGGGTCGGTCCTACGACCGAAGCGCACCGGGCAGAAGATCCTGGTGTATTTGTGGAAGAACGCACTAGCGGATAACCACATCCAATTACCGGCGTTCACGCTATAGTCCGCATCCAACAGGAGCTCCTCGAACACCTGAGAACTGACACACCTGAAATACCTGTATGAAATCCTCAAACACACAAAAAGACCCAAAGTACCTTCATGCCCTCCTCCCAGCTGATCCAGAGATCTCCTCGCGTCAGGAAACAGGCCACGGCGTGCCGCGCCAGATGATGGATCCAGCCCTCGCGCCGCAGCTGGGTCATGATGGCGTCGATCCACGGGAAGCCCGTCTGAGCCTGACAGATTGAGACGGAGGACGTTACCGACGCTAGGGATGGGCGATATGGGCTTAAAAATATATCACGATAATTTCTGGTATTTATTGCGATAACAATATCAATGACGATAATTCAGGGAATCTTATGCATCCACCACAACACAAAAAATAAAAAAAGAATCCTGTTTAGAAAAGTACTATCTTTCCTAATTTTACCCAAAATAAGGTGTTGAAGATCACGTTCATAATCGCTGATGAATCGCATTCGATTATGAACGCGATATTGCGTAGCTTGTCAGTGACTTACAGCTCTGTGTATTAAATGCCAATCCATCTGAAAGCACGTGATGGAGATTTACTATTAATCGCAGAACCGGCTTTACTGACCAGATGCGCATGACAATCACAAGCAATCTTGGGCATTTTTATAAGGATAAAGTATATTTAAAATGCAATGCTAATCAACATATCATTTATCACTGTATATATTACTATAAAATAGTATGATTACTGCCTCATTCTGTGATATGAATCCACGTCTGATCACAAAAAGTTATTTCAAACACTCAACTGATGTTATTGAGTTAATATGGAGAAAAAGCATGTCAATAAATGGTATTTTTGTTGGACAACAGATTTGTAAACAGGCTCATACACATGTAAAACTGTATTGCACAAGTGCTACTGTAGTGCATTTATTCATCGCACAGACAGATTTTTTATGTCGCACTTTACAGCCCTGACCAAACCAGTTCCAGATTGTAGAAGGCGCTCCTCATTTAGCGATAAACTCCTCCTCAATTTCACGTCCGCCTTCCGCCACACAGTCGCACACAGAAATATGTCAACAACTAGGCTTTATCGTTATTATAGCAGAAAGACTAATTCTTATCATGGGGAGAATTTTTACTGGTATATTGCAAACGATAAGATATCACCCATCCCTAACCGACACCACACAAAAACAGCAGGAAAGACCTCAAACATGTGGTTCTCTTACGGTTCTCCATTTCTCCAGAGCCTCTGGATCGTGGTACCAGACGATCTGCAGACAGATGGGGTTCCCCTGCATCTTGGTGAAGTTCGGTGTGGCTGACGCGACGGTGTAGAAGAACTCGCGCCACAGAACCTGACCCTGGAGAGACACGGGCGGCAGCGAGTGGTTCTTCGACTGCAGATGAAGAACGTCAGAGAGAGAACGTTAGTGGTCATCAAAAAGGTCAGGCGAGTTTGCAGAAAATTGGATAAAAAGAACGCAAAATAATTTCCAAGTAGTAAATTAAAAACGCAACACCATGATACTACTGTATAAAATGACATGTAATGATAGTTTTTATTTTAATTATTTGCGAATACTACACTAGTATTCCGTTTCAGTAGCCATAGGCACTAATTTTAGCTAAGTGAAAACTTTACGATAAGTGTTTAATTTACATATTAATAGTTTATTTAGCAATGAAAACTATAATAAAATAGTTTCAATTCATTAAAATTGACTATTTCGCTTAATATTTGTGTGTGCTTAATAGTAAGTCGTGGCCTAATGGTTAGAGAGTTGGACTCGTAACCTAAAGGTTGCGGGTTCGAGTCTCGGGCCGGCAGGAATTGTAGGTGGGGGGAGTGAATGTACATCGCTCTCTCCACCCTCAATACCACGACTGAGGTGCCCATGAGCAAGGCACCGAACCCCCAACTGCTGTGTGTGTGCACTTTGGATGGGTTAATTGCAGAGCACAAATTCCGAGTATGGGTCACCATACTTGGCCACATGTCACGTCACTTCACGTAATGTGCGAGTATTTGCTCATTAGCTTAGCAACATGTTAACATTACCCTTAACTGGAATTAATTGTGCGGGTTAATTATAAATTTACTACAAAGGATCAATAAAATATAGCTCTAAGTAAAACAATACACTATTTCACATATTATGTGTTTAGTGTTGTTAGCTTAGCAACATGCTAACATCAGTTGGCTGAAATCAACCCTGAAGATATACTGCAAAGTTTTAATGAAATATCTATTAACTCATTAAAAGTACACTACCTAACACAAAATCTGTGTATTTCTGTGTTTATTAGTGTTGTTAGCGTAGCAACATGCTAAAATCAGCTGGTTGGAATCAGCCTAATCAGGTCTAATTATACACATACAGCAAAAAAATTATGGAGTATCGTATTGACTCATTAAAAATACAAAGCTTATCCCAATGTCTGGGTATTTTTTGTGTTTATTAGTGTTGTTAGCTTAGCAGCATGCTAACATGTCGACTAGCTTACCAACATGCTAACACCATTCTCTATAATAATCAACCATGACAGCTAACTATAAATATACTGCAAAGTATCAATTCAGTTGACTCATTTGAAACACAGTTTCACACGTGTATTTTTGTTTATTAATGTTATTAGCTTAGCAACATGCTAACATCAGTTGTTTGGAATCAACCCTGAGGGCTACTTATAAATATACTGCAAAGAATTAATAAAATATAGTATTAACTCATTAAAACATACAGTATTTCACCCAGTATCTGGGTATTTTTGCTTAGTAACATTGTTAGCTTAACACGCTAACATCAGTCGGCTGGAATAAACTGTAAGGGCTGATTATACGCTTCAAAGTTTCAATAAAATATAGAATTAACTCATAAAAATACATGACTTCACCCAAAATCATTGTATTTCTGTTGATTAACGTTGTTAGCTTAACAACACACCAATATCAGTAAGCTGGAATAAACTGTAAGGGCTGATTATACACTTCAAAGTTTCTATAAAATATAGTATTAACTCTAATAATACACTACTTCGCTCAAAATTGTTGTATTTTTGTTAATTAGCATTGATAGGTTAGCAACACGCTAACATCAGTCGGTTGGAATAAACTGTAAGGGCTGATTATACACTTCAAAGTTTCTATAAAATATAGTATTAACTCATTAAAAATACACTACTTCACCCAAAATCGTTGTATTTTTGTTGATTAACGTTGTTAGCTTAGCAACACGCTAACATCAGTCTCTATTGGAATCAACTGTAAGGGCTGATTATACACTTAAGAGTTTCAATAAAATATAGTATTAACTCATTAAAAATACACGACTTCACCTAAAATCGTTGTATTTTTTTGATTAACGTTGTTAGCTTAGCAACACGCTAACATCAGTCTCTATTGGAATGAACTGTAAGGGCTGATTATACACTTCAGAATTTCAATAAAATATAGTATTAACTCATTAAAAATACACGACTTCACCTAAAATCGTTGTATTTTTTTGATTAATGTTGTTAGCTTAGCAACATGCTAACATCAGTCTCTATTGGAATCAACTGTAACAGATGAATCTCACACAATTCTCTCGTGCTGTTCGTGTGTTTGTGCAGAGCTGCTCCCGTGGAGCGTGTTGCTCCGGTGTAGTTAGCATGCTGTGTGTGTAGCATGCGTTGTGCTGAGGTTTAGCGTGCGCGCTGACCTGCGCGTAGACGCTGCTGAGTCGGTGGTAGAAGGTGCGGACCGACAGGCAGCCCAGACTCAGGTACGGACTGAGGCCCGTGGTGCTGGGTAGCAGAGAGTTCGGAACCGTCCGCGCTTTGGAGAAGTTCGCCACCCATCCCTGCAGACACACGAAATCTCGCACGTCAACACACGCTAACGACGCTTCACGCCTCAACACCGATCAGATTCGTTCACTGACGTTTTCATTCATGCAAGTCTTTGTTCCTGTGTGACATTATTTTAGTATTATTTATATACCATTATAGTATTAATATGTAAAATTAGATTTTATTTTTATATTTTTATATTTTGTTTTCATTTTGATTCGTTTTTTTTTTTTTTTTAAAAACGCTATGCATCTTTTTTTAAATTAGTCTTACTTTTAGAAATTTGAGTGCTTCGCCTTTATTTCAGTTAACTGCCAAGGCAAAATTTCTAAATTTCATTTAAGTTTTTTTTAAGTTTACGTTTTTCATCTAACATATATTTTATTTCATTTTCTTAAAACTTCATTTCAATTACAGAAAACTATTTTTAATAGTTTTATTTAACAATACCATTACTAATGTACTGTTGTAAAATATTTCTATTTAGCTTTAATTTTCATTTCAGTTAAGCTTTAGTAATTTTAGTATTTAAACTTAAGGTTAAGTTTACGTTTTTAATCTAATATTTATATTTTATTTCAACTTATTGTCAGTTATTGATATTTGTTTCTAATAGTTTTAGTACTTAAATTTAAACTTATTTTATTTCAATTAGTTGCCAAGGCAATATTTCTCATTTTCATTTGTTTTTGTTTTTTTCAGTTTTTCATCTAATACTTCTATTTTATTTAAATAACCGACAATGATTTTTAATAGTTTTAGTTATAATGAACAATAACAGCATTAACACAACTGATTTAAAATATTTCTATATATTTTTTAATTTTTAGTTTAATTAAAGTTTAGTTCTTCAACTTAAACTTATTTCAGTTAGCTGCTAAAGCCACATTTCCTAATTTTCATTTAAGATTTTGAATGTAATTTTTAATTTTATATTTAATTTTTTCATTTATATTTAGATTTACTTCAATTACTGAAAACTATTGTTAATAGTTTTAGTTTCAGTTGCAGCTAAATATTTCTATTTAGCTTTGATTCATTAGTAATTTAAGTACTTATTGTTATATATATATATATTTATAGTTATTATACTGTATATTTTAAGTGCATTTAATATTTATATTTTACTTTATTTCATCTTTACTCAGCTTCAATCACCATACGTCACGACTTTCACGACGACTAAAGTATTTCAATAATTTTATTATTTAACAACTATGTTATTTAACAATTATAATTAGCTAATTAACTAACAGTAATGCAGATGCTTTTTCCTGTCGTTCAAAGAATAAAGCCCAAGAAAAATACGCCCTTCTGAATAGAGTCAATGAACAAATGAATCAGTGAACGAATCTGACTGTAATGAAAAGATTCAAATCAGTGAGATGAATCAGACCTGACTCTGGAAGTGTTTGTGGAGTCTCTGGAGCGCATGTGTCTCTCCGCCGGGCCATAAGACCTCAGACTCGACCTCCAGACCCAGATCAGCCAGAGATGGGACTCCGTATGTCTGCTCCTGATCTGGCTCCGCAGGGGTCGAGCATCTCCTGCACACACAACCACACAGAATTACTCACATAGTCTCCGGCGATTCCTCCATCTGCGCGTCAGTCACACACTCAGCAGTGTGAAGCAGTGTCTGCTCGGCGTCAGACAGCACACACACACACACCCATGCTCCTTACAGGAAGTCCTCAGCGCTGACGTCCCGCACCGGTTTCTCCGGTTCACCCAAAACAGACAAAACATGCAGGAACTTCTTATATGTGAGCGGAGGAGAACCGCCATTGGCTTTCACGATCCTGGAGAGAAGAAACAAAACACACTCATACAGTCCTTCATGAACATCTGACTTTACACCAAGATACCATTATATTAACTGTTACTTTTAAATTTCGATTTTGTTTTTAATTTTATAAATATATTTGTATACAAACTGAATTTTTATTACAGGTTTAGTAATTTTACTACTTCAACTTGCAGTATTTATTTCAGTTAGTAGCCAAGACGATGTTTCTAATTTAAAACTTATATAATTTCTACATTTAACTTAGTTTACTGATACACTGAAATAAAATATTTCTGTATATCTTTAATTAATTTATATTTCAGTTTTAATTTGAGTAATTTCAGTACTTCAACTTCAGCTTATTTTAGTTAGTTGCCAAGGAAATATTTCTAACTTTTGTTTTTTAGTTTTATAAGTTTTTCTTATAACTTTAACTTTATAACTTTCCTTTAAGTTTTTCATCAAATATTTATATTTCACTTTATGTACGGCTTATTTCAATTAAGAATTTTAACAGTTTTAGTTGTAGTTAACAATACCAACACCTGATGCACTGATGTAAAATATTTCTATTTAGCTTTAATTCATTTTTATTTCAGGTTTAATTTAAGTAATTTCAGTACTTCAACTTCAGCATATTTTAGTTAGTTTCCAAGGAAATATTTCTAACTTGTTTTTGTTAGTTTTATACGTTTTTCTTCAAATATTTATATTTTACTTTACATAAATGTTATTTCAATTTAGGGTTGCAAAGGGGCAGAAATTTTCCGGAAACTTTCCATGGGAACTTCGTCTGGGGAATTTTGGGAATATTCCAAGTTTGAAACTTACCAGGAATTTATGGGAATTTTTGGGAATTTATTGGAAATTTGGAGAAATGTATAAAACTGTATCATATACAAACATAAATATAAACATTTTGTTTGATCATAGGCTCAGATGCATGCAAACTAAAACAAATGGAAAAAATGACATTTTTGGATTTGTCAGGGGGGGGGAGGGGGGGGGGGGGATCTGTGAAGCTTTTTTTCAGGATTTATTGATAAATAAAAATTTATGAACAGTGTTTATTCAAAATAGAAATCTTTCATAACAATGTAAGTCTTTACTACTACTACTTTTTATTAATTTAACACATCCAATTTATTTCAAAAAAAGAGAAAATATACTGACCCCAAACTTAGTGTATTGTTAAAAGAGGATTTCTATTTTAAATACATGCGTTCTTTTTTTAAACTCTTTATTCATCAAGGAATCCTGAAAAAAGAATCCTGACTGAAGTCCAGAATCCTGAAGACTAGAGTAATGATGCTGAAAATTCAGCTTTGCATCACAGAAATACATTATATTTGAAAGTATATTACAACAGGTAACCATTATTTTAAATAGTAATACCGGTAATACTGCACAATATTACAGTTTTTTTCTGTATTTTTGATCAAATAAATGAAGGCTTGATGAGCAAAAGATATGCAATGTTTAAAAACATTAAAAATAGTAATGTGTCCAAGCTTTTGACCAGTACTGTACTTCTGTATGATAACAGAAAACTGGTTAGCAGAAAGAGCATCACAGCTTGAGCTAGCTAGCACATACCTCATAAATTGTCTAGCTACTGTATAAACACTTTTTGGTATTTACTAGGTAAACTTGAATCCCATAGATCAAATATATTTAGAATATCAAAACTTAGATGTAGTCTTTGGGCTCAAATGCAGCAAGTGTGGCTTCAGAGCAAATGGAGGGGAATCCCCCTCTCAGGTGACTAGAGGGGACTGTGTGTGGGTGAGGGTCATTTTTAGACTTTTGTTTTATTATTATCTCACCTAAATATTTGTTCAGTCAGTGCATTTGTTCTTACTATGGTATAGCCTAATTTAGTTGCACAGTATATTACACACAGCACAAGGACGTTTTAAACTATTTTTTTGTAATATTCATGTAATTTACATGAATAGTTACCAAGATGGACATTTTGATATTTTGTGTGCAGGATTTAAGTAATTATCTGTTCATGTTATGGAGGAAAGCACAGTGCATGTAGGGGGTGTGGCCTCAATATCCCTGCAGTAATCAGTGAGCTGTCTGCATGTGATTGAGCAATGTGTAGCATAGAAATTCAACTGAAATTGCATTAAATCTGGTTGTTTTAACCGAGATTATGCTGCAAGATTTTGTTCTCAACTATATTTAAGTTCCCAGTTCCTGCAATTTTGCAAATTTCCAGTTTATTCCCATTAATTCCCGTTAATTCCCATGGAAAGTTTCCAGTCTTGAAAATTCCCGGAATTTTGCAACCCTATTTCAATTACCAAACAATTGTTTAAAAGTTTTAGTTAACTATGACAGTATTGATGCCCTGATTTAAAATATTTCTGTATATCTTTACTTAATTTATATTTCAGTTTATTTTAGTCAATTTAGCACTTAGTTGTCAACATTTCTAACTTTTAAGTTTAAGATTTTAACCTAATATGTATATTTTAATTTATTTCAGCTCTATTTTAGTTACTGGAAGCTTAAATTAATCTTTATTTTAGTTTCATTTTAGTAATTTCAGTACTTCGCCAGGGCAGCATTTCTAACTTTTGTTCAAGTTTTCGAAGTTTTTCTTCAAATATTTAATTCGCTTTATGTAAGGTTTATTTCAATTAAGAATTTTAAGTTTTAGTTGTAGTTAATAAAAACACTGATGCAATGATGTGAAATATCTCTATTCAGCTTTATTTCGTTTTATATTTTAGTAATTTCAGTACTTAAACGTAATTTCGTTCAAGTTTTTCATCTAATATTTATATTTTACTTTAGTTCAACTTTATTTCAGTTACGATTCAAAAACGATTTTAATAGTTTTAGTTAATAAAGTTATTGATTGTAAATATTTCGATTAGGCTTTAATGAATGTTTATTTCAGTGTAGTTTGAGTAATTTTAACCCTGTCGCACCTCTTGACGTCGTAGAGTGTGTGCGACACATGCGTGTACGTCTGGAGTCCGCGCTCCTGTGCCAGCGCTTGTATTTCCTGCTCCATGCACGTGTAATACGGCTCCACCTCCGAGTCGTAGCTGATCTGTGTGATGCCCCAGTGGGTCACGAGGTCACGCAGCACCGCCGCCGTCGACCCACGCAGAACGTAGAGCCGCGAGCCCAGCACCCGCAGACGAGCGTCCAGATCCTCCAGACTCTGTAGAAGGAAGCGCCAGCGTAATGGGCCCAAGCCCATCGCCCCCTCCAGGAACGCGCGGTCCAGGACGTAGACGGGGAAGAGCGTGGCGGAGCTCGCCAGCGCCCCCAGCAGGGTGGGGTTATCGTGCAGCCGCAGGCCCTTACGGAAGAGATGGATAGTGCGGTGACTCATGACGACTGAATCACGATCTGAACACTTCAGTCTGAAACAGAATAATGCAACAAAATTTATTAATAATGGCAAAAGTTATTTAAAAAAATATGGCATTTCAATCATGTTATGGTCCAAACATTGTACTACCACGGTAAGAAAAACAAAACAAAAAAAACATGGCAATACCTTAATGATAAGGTCCAAAACATGGCAGTTTTATCATGAAATGATCCGAGACACGGTATTACATGGTATTACTTTACATGGTAAGGTCTAAAACATAGTATTATCATGGTAAATGACAAAAACTTATGGCATTTCAATCATGATATGGTTCAAAACATGGTAAATGTAAATAAACAAATAATAAAAAAAAAAAAACATGCCACTTCTATCAGTATATGATCCAAAACATGGTATTAACATAGTAAATGTCAAAAAACATTCCATTACCTTCATGATAATGACCAAAACATGGTATTATTATGGTAAAAGTACAAAAAAAAAAAAAAAAAAACCACTTGACATTTCAATCATGTTATGGTCCAAAACATTATATTACCATGGTAAATAAAAACAAACAAACATGTCAATACATTAATTATAAGGTCCAAAACATGGTGGTTTTATCATGATATGATCTGAAACATGGTATTACATTCATGGTAAGGTCCAAAACATGGAATTATCATAGTAAATGACAAAAACTTGCTCAAAAGCATGGTATTTCAATCATGGTATGGTTCAAGACATGGTAAATGTAAATATATAAATTAACAAATAATAATAAAAAAAAAAACAGAAAAAAAACATGGCACTTCTATCAGAATATGATCTATAACATAGTATTAACATAGTAAATGTCAAAAAACATTGCATTACCTTCATGATAATGTCCAAAACATGGTATTATCATAGTAAAAGGTATTAAAAAATACCTTAGAAAATATGTACAAAAAACAACAACAACAACAGAAACATGATATTTCAATCATGTTATGATCGAAAACATTGTACTACCATGGTAAATTTAAAAAAAAACAAAAAAAAAAACATGGCAATACATTAATGATAAGCTCCAAAACATGGTGGTTATATCATGACATGATCCGAAACATGGTATTACATTCACGGTAAGGTCCAAAACATGGTATTTACATAGTAAATGTCAAAAAATATTGCATTACCTTCATGATAAGGTCCAATACATGGTGTTATCATGGTAAACGTCAAAAAATACGTACAAAACCCAAAAGGCATCTCAATCATTGTTATGGTCCAAAACATTGTATTACCATGGTAAATGTAAAAAACAAAACATGGCAATGCAGTAATGATAAGGTCCAAAACATGGCAGTTTTATTATGATATGATCCGAAACATGGTATTACATTCATGGTAAGGTCCAAAACATGGTATTATCATGGTAAGTATCAAAACCTTACTCAAAATAACATGGCATTTCAATCATGATTTGCTCCAAAACATTGTATTACCAGGATAAATATAAAAAACATAGTATTTTCATCATGATAAGGTTCAAACAAAAAGGTGTCAAAAAAATTATAATCATTCCATCATTATAAGTTTAGAAACAAGGCACTACTGAGGTAAATGTCACAAAACATGGCATTTCCATCATGATAAGGACCTAAACGTGGTATCAAAAAACACGGTACTACCACTGTATTATTGTCCAAAACATGGTATTACAATGGTAAGGGTAAAAAAAAAATAGCATTACTATTATTAGATTGTCCAAAATGTAGTATAATCAGTATAAAATATAAAAGACGTTGTATTGTCATTGTACATGTAAAAACATGGCATTTCATCATGATCATGTTCAAAATATTGTATTATGATAATTAAAAAAAACGTGGCATTGTACTTATCCAAATACATGAGAAAACTAAAAATAAGACTAGTCTCTATAATATATAACATGTAGATTATGATTAATTCATTATATTCAATGAAACAGCACTTTTGACTCCGAAATTTCATCACATAAACGAGATCTAAACATGTAAACAGTAACTATGCAACACACACGTTTAGATTAATATGCTTTGAGTTATTGTAATATTCATACACAAAAGCGATGTTGGATAGTTACTGTTTTACGGATATATTTTTTAACGATCAGCAACTTTCACCCACCTCCAAAACGCCTCAGGCAGCATCTATTAGGACACTTCAACCAATTAAAAGTTAGAAACACGACCCGTGTGAGTCAACATAATTACAGATAACTAGTTAATAATTATTAGTCGATCATAACGTGGAAAGAAACGCATCAACCGAGCAACAATACTTCTCTGACCTGATCCCGCCCTCTTCACATCCTATTGGACGACCGCATCCATATGATCCTGGAATCACGCTTCCTATTGGTCGCTCCGGTACAGGCACGCGGTCCTCAGCCTGTGATTGGACGCTGCGACTGTAGCTCAAATGTAAAGCGGCCGGCGTTCTCCATGTTTACGAACTTGAAATTAAATTCGTCAGTAAATACATTTATTTATAAACATCGAAGTGTAAGGAGCGATCTGAAGGAGCGAATCGGCATCTCGAGGAATGACGCGAGTGACGGAGTTTCCAGCGTATGCTTTAGCGCGTGTATATAGATTAAACTACCGAATGTAGGTCAAATCCTCTAGTGGACACGGACCAATCAAAACACAGCAGCAGACCGAATCATGCGTGACTCTGACCGCTAGATGGAGCCAAACCCGTTAAAACCTGGTTACAACCTTATTAGTTTTTTATTACAAACGATTACGTTCAATTATTATACGAGGAAATACGCTTTTTCCTAAAAAGCAAAAAAAAAAAAATAAAAAATAAATCAATAAAAAAAATAAAAAAATAAAAAAACAAACAAAAAAAAAACAAAACAAATGTTTAGTTATTAAAAAGAAATATGTGTCTTAAATAGCTCAAAATAATAAATAAATATTCTTAAATTACGTTTTCTATTTTTTTTATATTTATTACTCTCTCTCTCTAAAATGTTTTTCTAAATTTTTACGAAAAATACAATTTAAAAATATTCATCATTTAAAAAAAAATTCATGAATATTTATTTATACATTTTACGTTTTTTTTTTTTAAATATCAATAAATATAATTCATGTCAAAATAATTATAATTTATTTTAATCTTTGACAATGCCAAAAAAAAAAAAAAAAAAAAAAAAACCTTTTCTTTATATGGCTCGGGTTCAGTGTAAATCTGTACAAGTATGATTCTTAATTTTTATCATTATTATTATTACTTACATACATCAAAATTGTTTAACTTAAATATAATATGTTTCCCTTCTAATGACTTTTTCCTGTGGGGAAAAAAAATGTGTGTATACCTCGTATACCTACAAAAACAGGTGGATGACATATTCGTATTCTTCAGAACAAAAATCACAGGAACGATCAATTTCTCAGGAGGTTTATCAATTTTAAAATCACATCTCAGCAGAAGAATTATAATCCTGCAAACATCATCATATCAAAAACGCATGTGTATTTTATATATATATATATATATATATATATATATATATATATATGTATGTATATATATGTTAATTAACCATGAAATAACAAATACAATATAACATCAAGAAATATAAATAAGAATAAATTGCCAGGGGAAAGAAAACTCAAATATAACCTGAATAAAGGGATACAAAATGTTAATTTATAATAATAATAATAATAATAATAATAATAATAATAATAATTGTAGTAATAGTAATAATAATAGTAATAAAACTGATAATAATTGTAGTAATAGTAATAATAATAGTAATAAAACTGATCTTAGAAAATCAAGCAAATAATTGTAGTAATAGTAATAATAATAGTAATAAATAATAGTAATAAAACTGATCTTAGAAAATCAAGCAAATGAAAAAGTTGCAGATGTGTATATATATGTGTATATATATATATATATATATATATATATATATATATATTTTTTTTTTTTAATTTAGCGGATCGGGTCGCGTCATCGATGTGGGCGTGGCCGCGCTCTGTGACCCCGCCCCCTCTGCGGACTCGTTCGTTCACAGCTGAGAATCACTGACAGGGTCAGAGTCTGCGAGTGTGTGTGTGTGTGTGTGTGTGAGAGAGAGAGAGTATGTGAGAGTGTGTGTGACAGAGAGAGAGTGTGTGAAGAGCAGAGATGAGCAGAGACAAGAGGAGGACAGAACAACAGCAAACTCCCGCCGACAGTGAGTACAAACACACAAACACGCGCGCGCGTCGCTCTTCTCCTCAGGTGTAACGGTTTTTATACTGAGCTGTGATATATTCAAAACATTTTGCCGTTTTATATGTTTAATAAGACATGTTTAGTGTGTATATTTAGCTTTTTGAGTTATCGTGCTCATAATGTTGATTAAAGTCACGTTTTGCTGCATTCTGAGGCCAATTTGGCCACTTAATGGAGTTAAAGCCAGCAAACACAAACACACACACACACACACACACACACACACACACACACACACAGTACGTTTCTGTTAGAACTTTCTTCAGTGTGTGACAGAAAAATGTCTTCTGTTGTAGAAGTGAGACTTGAAGACAGTGTGTCTCGTTTCTCTTTTACACACACACACACACACACACACACACACACACACTCACTCACTGACACACACTCACTCACTCACACACACTCACTTGACCTGTCATTGTGTGTTTGTTTGGCCTTTTGCATCTGGAGAGTAATGTTGAAAGAGAAAGCGATGATTCAGTCCTGAATTCCTGAGAATTTCCCAACATGGAATGAGCTGATACTGATCTCAATCAATGTGTGTGTGTGTGTGTGTGTGTGTGTGTGTGTGTTTCCAGCTGATATTCTGCCGGACATGGATCTCGGAGCCATGAAGAAGATCAGCTCCATGTTCTCCACGCTTCAGGAGAAACTCCACAGAACCAGTGAGTCGCAATGTGCATAATGAGTTTATATACTCCTAAACCTAACCCTACTTTTAATACATATTTTTATTAATAATTTATTATTAATTATGTATGTACGTATTTTACACACACACATACATATGTATATAATAAATATTAAACTATATAATAAATATTAAACTATATATTAAGTTTGATATATTCTAATAAATATATAATATGTATTTTAATATTTATTTATGATTATTATGAAATATTTATCTCATGAAAAATATATAAATGTATATAAAAATCCACTGGAGGTTAAAAAATACATAAAGGTTAAAATTATACATCAATTAATTAATAAGTATTTTTATATTGTTACATACTTTAAAACCCTAACCCTTATATAATTAAATAAATGCATAATATGTATTTTTAATATTTATTTGACAGTATTATGAAATATTTAAACAAAAATATTTTGTAATAAAAATAAATTTCATAGATAAAATGTGTATAAAATAAAAACAAATTTAATATGTATTTTTAATATTTATTTAAGAGTATTATGAAATATTTAAACAAAAATATTTTATAATAAAAATAAAAATAAATTTCATATATAAAATATATGTGTATATACACATAAATAAAAACAAATTGTATACATATAGTTGTAATTTAAAGGGGTCATATGATGCGATTTAAATTTTTCCTTTCTCTTTGGAGTGTTATAAGCTCTTGGTGCATAAAGAAGATCTGTAAAGTTGCAAAGACCAAAGTCTCAAATCCAAAGAGATATTCTTTATTAAA
>CM077230.1:1207008-1254508 GCA_039654775.1 Spinibarbus caldwelli
AGTTGATTTCTTCACACCAAGCTGCTTACCTATTGCAGATTCAGTCTTCCCAGCCTGGTGCAGGTCTACAATTTTGTTTCTGGTGTCCTTTGACAGCTCTTTGGTCTTGGCCATGGTGGAGTTTGGAGTTGGACTGTTTGAGGTTGTGGACAGGTGTCTTTTATACTGATAACGAGTTCAAACAGATGCCATTAATACAGGTAACGAGTGGAGGACAGAGGAGCCTCTTAAAGAAGAAGTTACAGGTCTGTGAGAGCCAGAAATCTTGCTTGTTTGTAGGTGAACAAATACTTATTTTACCGAGGAATTTACCAATTAATTCTTTAAAAATCCTACAATGTGATTTTCTGGATTTTTTTTTCTCATTTTGTCTCTCATAGTTGAGGTATACCTATGATGAAAATTACAGGCCTTTCTCATCTTTTTAAGTGGGAGAACTTGCACAATTGGTGGCTGACTAAATACTTTTTTTGCCCCACTGTATATATATGTGTAATAATTTTATAATATTGGTTATGTTTTTTAGTTATATTTTGTCATTTCATTCAGTATTTAATGTTTTTACTAAATATAAAAAAACATTTTATAAATAAACATTTGTGTATGAATATTTAAGTAATTAAGTAAATCGCTGTTGTCAAATGATTAATCACGATTAATCGCATCCAAAATAAGTTTTTGTTTACATAATATATGAGTGTGTACTGTGTATGTTTATTATGTATATATAAAGACAAACACATTTATGTATATATTTAAGAAAAATGTTGTTTATATATTAAATATATTTATATATAATATAAAATATAAGAATATAAATATATAAATGTATATACATGTAAATATTTTCAAAATATATGCTGTATGTGTGTGTCTTATATATATATATATATATATATATATATATATATATATATATATATATATATATACTTAATAAATATACACAGTACACACACATATATTAAGTAAACAAAAACTTTTCGTGATTAATCGCGATTAATTGTTTGACCGCACTAATATATATATATATATATATATAGTTTTTTTAACTATATTTATTTATATTTAATAAATATACAAATATATAAAATTATGTATTTTAAATATTTCTGAATATTTAATCATTTTGATATATCTAAGAAAAATGATTAATATTGATTTAAATAAATTTGATACTTATGTAATTATATTAATTATAAATATAAATGTGCATATATAAATAAAACAGAAAAGTTAAAATGATTCATAAATATTTTTTACAATTCATATGTATTATATTTATCAATAAAATGTAATGTTAATGAATAATATTAAGTTAAAAGTGTTGTGTGTGTGTGTGTGTGTGTGTGTGTGTGTGTGTGTGTGTGTAGCGAGAGGTGATGGGGCGTCTGCAGCGCGAGGAAGAGGAGAAGTGCACGAAGGCCGCTCATCTCTTCTGCTTTCCAGAGGGAATCAACTGGGCTCCTCTGACCGAATACAAGAGGTACACACACACACACACACATCCGGTGTGACACTTTCACCTCTGCTGTAATCACACACATGCATCATTTCACACTTGTGCACTCTAACACTGATGGAAACAGCAAACGCCTGCAGGAGATCTTCATCAAACACCACTGACTCTGATTTCCGTTCATGATTTCAAAGAAACAAAACTGATAATGAATCACTCGACTAGAAAACACAGAACCTCTGACTGACTCTCTGAATTGATCGTTTCATTTGCGGTGCTTCTAATTAAGTGATAATAAGCAGTGGCAGATGTTGTGCAAAATAAATATTCACATTTTTGCACCAATAAAACATGCAACACTTTGTTTTACTACCAAATTATGTGTAATATCTCATTATGATAAATATTTAACTTACAGAAAGGTTTCCGTGACCTCTCACGAGATCTCGGTAGAAAGTCTGATGATTTATTCTAGAACATGATGCATGGGATACACTAAGCCTGTAATAGTGCTTTGGAGTGGTATTCAAGATGGATTTAGTGTGCGTTAAGGGCACTGCGCTTTAGGGATTTTAAGACCTGGGACAGTCTTGCGCAATTACTTCCTGTCACGCACACGCTCTCAAGTGGCCAAGACCACAAGTGTGGGTGTTTGGACAAGGCATCAGACTGACTCCCTGAATGAATCTCTACATGAATCTCTGACTCTCTGAATCATTCTCTGACTGACTCTCTGAGTGAATCTGTGCTTGACTCTCTGAATCATTCTCTATCTGACTCTCTTCCTGCGTCCCAATGTGCATACTGTCCATCCTAAATTCTATGTGATATTAGTAATTTAATTTTCGATACTATTTAGGGCAGATAGGGTGGATAGTATGCACATTGAGACGCAAGGTCTGAGTGAATCTCTGAATGACTCTCTGAATCATTCTCTATCTGACTCTCTGAGTGAATCTCTGAATAACTCTTTGAGTCAATCTCTGACTGACTCTCTGAATCATTCTCTATCTGACTCTCTGACTGAATCTCTGACTCTCTGAATGAATCTCTGAGTGACTCTCTGAATCATTCTCTATCTGACTCTCTGAGTGAATCTCTGACTGACTCTCTGAGTGAATCTCTAGCGCTCTGACAGTGTTGTGCAGTGAAAGCGCAGCAGTGTGTGTTTCTGCTGAAGATCTGAGCGTCTCTGACAGTCAGAGGACTGTGTGTTGGTGTAACGCTGATGATTGGTTGACTCTCTGCAGCGAGACGTTCTCGTTCGTTCTGACTGAAGTGGACGGCAGCCGGAGGAACGGATACTGCAGGAGACTGCTGGTGAACTTCAGCATTATCACATATCACACATCACACTATATTCATAGTGATAATAATAGTCATATTATGGAAAGTTTAGTGAGTAATGTTGTTATTTCAAATATTCCGTAGTATTAGTAATTATAATAATTAAAAGTAAAGAAAATGTTTATAATGAAAACTACTTTTATCACTGTATAGTGATGCTGTTAATCATACATTCTTAATTATTTAGAATAGAATTAGACTAGAACTAGACTTAGAATATTTATATTTTTTATAATAATGAATAATTACTAAACATGAAACGTATTACAATATTTACAATTAAGTTTACAAATAAAATATTGCATATGTGATCTGTAATATATATTAAATATTCCATAGTATGTAGTAATTATAATGTTTCAAAATAAAATATTTGTAATTGATAATTATTTATAGTTACGTTAGTCATGTGTTTTTAATAGTTTAATTAGAATATTTATTCTTATAATTATTAAATATGAAATGTATTATACTTCAAAATATTACAATTTAATAAATATTGAATATGTAATATGATTTTACATACATTAAATATTCTGTAGTTTTTAGTAACTATAATGATAAATTTATAATGAAAGAATATTTTCATCAATTTATAATAATAATGTTAACTATGTTTTTATAATTATTAATTAGAATATTTAAACTTGATTTGAAATATTTCAGAATATTTAAAATACTAAAAGTTTAAGAATATTGAATATATTATATTTATGTTTTATTAAATAACTTGCAGTATTTGGTAATTATTTTTTTTTGTTCAATACTCTATAGCTTTTAGAAATAGTTTGATAATAAGAAATTATTGATAAGGTTGAAAAGTAAGAAAATATCTATAATGGAAATCATGTTTGTAATTTTATTTCATGTAAAATATCACATTTATGAACTATTGAATATTCAATATATATGACATGAAATATATATGACATGAAACATTTTTCATAGTAGAATTATAATGTTGATAATTTGTTCTTAATATTTAATAAAAAAAATTTAAATACTAAATAAATATTTAAATACTACAGATAACTAATAATTATTAAATATGAAGTAGTTTAGAATATTTAAAAACATTAAAAATGTAAAAAAAAGTAATAAAGTTGTAAAGATGTTAAAAAGTTATAATATTTGAGATATATTACATATATGTATTAAATATAAAATTTAGTGATTACAATGAATGAAAATAAAGAAAAAGTGTTTATAATGAAAACTTTTTTTTTTTTTAATTTTTTTTTTTTTAATAATTTTACTGTTTTTAGCCGGCCGGCCGCGGCGCTCGTGTTCCAGAGGCGTACTGCATCATCAGCCACGTGGCGTGTTTCGGACTCTTTTCAAAGGTGAACATGCGCGCACACACACACACACACGCACACACTCTCTCTCTCTCTCTCTCTCACATGCACACACTCTCTCTCTCTCTCGCACACACACACTCTCTCTCTCGCACACTCTCTCACGCGCACTCTCTCTCTCTCTCTCTCTCTCTCTCTCTCTCTCTCTCTCACGCACACACACTCTCTCTCACTCGCGCACACGCACGCACACACACACGCACTCTCTCTCTCTCTCACGCACACACACGCTCGCACTCACACACATGCTCACACACACACATGCACACTCACACACGCGCTCTCTCACAAACACACGCACTCTCTCTCACGCACACGCACTCACGCACACACACGCACTCACACATGCTCGCAACACACACATGCTCACACACACATGCACACTCTCTCACACACGCACTCTCTCTCACGCACACACACTCACACGCATGCACACTCACGCACTCACACATACACGCACTCACACACATGCTAACACACATACACACACATGCACACTCTCTCTCTCTCACACACGCACACTCTCTCTCTCATGCACACACACTCACACACACGCACACTCTCTCATGCACACTCACTCACACACATGCTCACACACACACTCACACACTCGACCTCTCTCTCACACACGCACACTCTCTCTCTCTCTCACGCACGCACACTCACACGCATTCACACACACACTCACACATGCTTACACACGCACTCTCTCTCACGCGCACACTCACACGCACACATGCTCACACACACGCACACTCTCTCTCACACACACGCACACTCGCACGCGCACACTCACGCACTCTCTCTCTCACACACGCACACTCACACTCACGCACTCTCTCACGCACTCACACGCACACTCACACACATGCTCACACACACACATGCACACTCTCACACACGCACTCTCTCTCTCACACACGCACACTCACACTCACGCACTCACACGCACACTCACACACATGCTCACACACACACATGCACACTCTCACACACGCACTCTCTCTCACACACGCACTCTTCTCTCTCACGCACGCACTCACACACATGCTCACACGCACACACACACTCTCTCACACGCACACTCACGCGCACACACACGCACTCTCTCTCTCACGCACGCACACTCACACACATGCTCACACACACACATGCACTCTCTCTCTCACACACATACGCACTCTTCTCTCTCACGCACGCACGCACTCACACACATGCTCACACACACACTCTCTCTCACACACACTCACACGCACGCACTCTCACACATGCACACACACACACTCACACGCACACACACTCACACATGCACACACACACACACTCACACGCACACACACTCACACACACGCACGCGCACACATGCTCACACACATACACACACATGCACACTCTCTCTCTCACACACGCACACTCTCTCTCACGCACACACACGCACTCACACACATGCTCACACACACGCACACTCTCTCATGCACACTCACTCACACACATGCTCGCACACTCACTCACACACATGCTCACACACACACTCACACACTCGCACTCTCTCACACACGTACACTCTCTCACACACGTACACTCTCTCACACGCACTCTCTCTCACAAACACGCGCACACACACTCACGCACACACACGCACTCACACACATGCTCACACACATGCACACTCTCTCTCACACACACACACACACTCGCACGCACTCACACATGCACGCACACTCACACGCACGCACTCACACATGCACACACGCACACACGCACGCGCACACATGCTCACACACATACACACACATGCACACTCTCTCTCTCACACACGCACACTCTCTCTCTCACGCACACACACGCACTCACACACATGCTCACACACACGCACACTCTCTCTCACACACACGCACACTCGCACGCGCACACTCACGCACTCTCTCTCTCACACACGCACACTCACACTCACTCTCACACACGCAAACTCTCACACACACACACCCTCTCTCACACACACACGCGCACACTCTCTCTCTCACGCACGCACACTCACACGCACTCACACACACACACACACACTCACACATGCTTACACACGCACACTCTCACACACATGCACACTCTCACACGCACTCTCTCTCACAAACACACGCACTCTCTCTCACGCACGCACACACACGCACTCACACACATGCTCACACACACACACATGCGCACTCTCTCTCACACACGTACACTCTCTCTCACACACGTACACTCTCTCACACACGCACTCTCTCTCACACACGCACTCTCTCTCACACACGTACACTCTCTCACGCACACACACTCACACGCACGCACGCACGCACACTCACGCACTCACACATACACGCACTCACACACATGCTCACACACATGCACACTCTCTCTCACACACTCGCACGCACACTCACACACACACACGCACGCGCACATGCTCACACACATACACACACATGCACACTCTCTCTCTCACACACGCACACTCTCTCATGCACACACACTCACACACGCACACTCTCTCATGCACACTCACTCACACACATGCTCACACACTCACACACTCGCACTCTCTCTCTCACACGCAAACTCTCACACACACCCTCTCTCTCACACACACACACGCACACTCACTCTCACGCACGCACACTCACACGCACTCACACACTCACACATGCTTACACACGCACACTCTCTCTCTCACGCGCACACTCACACGCACACATGCTCACACACACGCACACTCTCTCTCACACACACGCACACTCGCACGCACACTCACACGTACTCTCTCACGCACTCACACACATGCTCACACACACATGCACACTCTCACAAACATGCACACTCTCACACACGCACTCTCTCTCTCACACACACGCACTCTTCTCTCTCACGCACGCACTCACACGCATGCTCGCACTCACACACATGCTCACACGCACACACACTCTCTCTCACACGCACACTCACACGTGCGCGCACACACGCACTCTCTCTCTCACGCACGCACACTCACACACATGCTCACATGCACACTCTCACACACGCACTCTCTCTCTCACACACACACGCACTCTTCTCTCTCACGCACGCACGCACTCACACACACACATGCTCGCACTCACACACATGCTCACACACATGCACACTCTCTCACACACGCACTCTCTCTCTCACACGCACACTCACACACACACTCTCTCTCTCACGCACGCACACTCTCTCGCACGCACACTCACACACGCACGCACACTCACACGCGCTCACACACATGCACACTCTCTCTCTCACACACACACGCACACGCTCTCTCACGCACGCACACTCACACACACTCACTCACACACACACACACACACACTCACACATGCTCACACACGCACACTCTCTCACACACGCTCACACACGCACACTCTCTCACACACACACACACACACACACTCTCTCTCTCTCACACACTCACACACACAAACTCTCTCTCACGCGCACACTCACACGCACGCACTCTCACACACACACTCACACACACGTGCACACACACACACTCTCTCTCTCACACACGCACACTCACACGCACGCACGCACACTCACACGCACTCACACACATGCTCACACACGCACACTCTCTCACACACACGCACACGCACACTCTCTCTCTCACACGCACACACACACGCACACTCTCACACACACTCACAGACACACACTCACACACGCACTCTCTCTCTCACACACGCACTCTCTCTCACGCACGCACTCACACGCGCGCTCACACATGCACACACGCTCACACGCACACACATGCACACACGCTCACACGCACACACACTCTCTCTCTCTCACGCACATGCACACTCTCTCTCTCACGCACACACACTCACACGCACTCTCACACATGCTCACACGCTCACACACACGCACACTCTCTCACACACACATGCACGCACTCTCTCTCACACACACACACATACACACTTGTTTCGCTATCCTTTTGGGGACATTCATAGGCGTAATGGTTTTTATACTGTACAAACTGTATGTGCTATTGCCCTACACCAACCCTACACCTAAACCAACCCCTTACAGGAAACTTTCTGCATTTTTAGATTTTAAAAAAACTTCATTCTGTGTGATTTATAAGCTTGTTTACCCGTGGGGACCTCAATTTAGGTTCCCACCGTGACACGAGTCCCCATGATTCTGTGTGTATTCAGGTTTAAGTCCCCACCGGGATATAAAAACAGGCACACACACACACTCTCTCTCACTCACTCACATACACACACACACACTCTCTCTGTCTCTCTCTCTCTTTTTCTCTCTCCCTCACACACACACACACACACACACACACACACACACACACACACACTCAGCGCTGACTCCTGTGTGTGTTTGTGCAGATCTTCGACGAGGTGGAGAAGCGGCGTCAGATCTCTAAAGCCATGATCTATCCGTTCATGCAGAGCCTGCGGGAGGCGCCGCTGCCCTCGCCCGGAAACACCGTCAGGATCAGCAGCTTCATCCCAGATGCCGGCACAGAGGTGTGTGTCGCTCTGATTCTGTGTCAACGTTCAACTAAAACATTTTATCTTAGAGCTCTCCTAAATAGCAGTAAAAGTTTTTAGCTAGGAGTTTTCTCTTAAAACCTATTCACAAAGCTGCTGAGACAAACTTGTGCTAAGGAATAGAGAGAAGTCTTAAGCCAGTGATTTTCAATCCTGTTCCTCGGGACCCACTGCTCTGCACATTTTGCATGTCTCCCTTGTCTGACACACTCATTTGAGTTCAAGGAGCTCTTTCCTAATGAGCTGATGATCTGAATCAGGTGTGTAAATTAGGGAGACATGCAAAATGTGCAGAGCTGTGGGTCCCCAGGAACAAGTTTGAAAACCACTGTCTTAAGCTCAGAGAAAGGGGCGGGGTTTACCTCATTGCTATGGATGATGTTGGCATGCTTACTAACGATGCACACAGTGATTGGCTGATAGTCTCTGTCAGAGATTTATTCATAGAATTATTGTAGAGCGTGATATTATGTTGCAATATTCAAATAAAGGTTTAAAAATAAAAGTGTTAATTGTCACGTTCAAATTAAGATTTTAAAATACAGGCTAAGTGTCACTAACCTCTGGTGCTCTTCATCATCATTCTCTGGCGTTTTTCATCAACATTTCAAACCAAAAAAAAAAAAAAAAATCTAAACCTTTACAAATAGTTGTCTTTGAGAATGTCTAAATATATATCCAAACCCACAACTTAATAAAAATAAGTATTTATGTCTAAAAGCAATTAGAGAATTTATAGGCATTTTATACAGAGCTATATAGGAATCTAGTGGCTAAACCATAGAATTGCAGAGGTTTTTCTTATTTTACTCCCACCAGACAGCACTAATTTGGCTTCAAAAAAATTGGATTTTAAAGGCATTGACTCTATTTTAACATGAAATACTGCATTAATTGAAAAGTAATATAAAAAATATATATATTTTTAAATTTGTATTATTTTCAATGGGAAGAAATTGATCATAATTATTGCATAAATATTAATTAGTACCATGAAATTATCTCAAAATAAAAAAAAGAAAATATTATTGAACAAAAATGTTACATTGATTTTACTGATTATGTTTTTATATATATATATATATATAACACATACTTGTTTATATATAAACAAGTATATGTTCAGCTAATTGTCAGCCTCTTACATGTGTGCTTCTCGTGAACAATTAGCGGATATGCATATAAACAGAATTTCAGTTAACAGAGTAGAATAATCATGGCTGATAGTAAGACATGTGAACGTAAAAGAAAACCAAACTGGATGCAAGAACAGCTGTTATTTCTTGCCCAATTGAATAATGAAAACAAGGATATAATCAAAGGAAAATTTAGAGTTGGGATATCCTCCAAAACCAAAGGTGATACCTTTTTAAAAAGTCATTATTGTCAAATATTTCTAAAATGTTTACGTTCCAAGGCAGATTGCTGGCAACAGCTATTTTAGGATAGTTTGTGGCTTAGGACTCCTCTTCACTGTTCCTAACCTTTCGCAGATTTAGGAGCTAGTTTTAGTGCTAAAACGCTTTGTGAAATACTCTTAGAGCAACAATTTAAGAGTCCTAAATTTAGGACAGACACGCCCATTATTTTTAAATTTGTCTCCTAAATTGTCGAGTTATGAGCTAATTTTAGCCTGAAGATGTTTTGTGAATACGGGCCCTGATCTGATAAATCCTCTGATCTCAGATCATCAGTCTGACGCGGCCGGCCGAGTCCTGGCTCGAACACGTCGACTTCCGTGCGCTCTTCCGCTGTCTGAACGATGAGGAGGTGCTGATGGTGTTTGCCGCCACTGTCATGGAGCGACGAATCATCTTCATCTCTGAGGAGCTCAGGTGAGCAGCGCAGCCAATCAGAGCGCAGCACAGATTTACTGCACTTCAGAGGGGGGCGTTTATTCATATTTATACTAATTCATAATTATTTCACTTCTTCACATGTTCATAGCATAATACTTAAAAATACTGAACTTTAAATCTATTGAATATTTAATATCCATTTCAAATATTTTATTAAATATGGTATTTAAAAATTATAATGTTTAAAAAGAATATTTAAAGTGGAAAACGTTTTATATTGTCATTATATAATTTTTCAAAATACAATAAGCTTATTTATAAATTTAATATATATATTACACATTTATTCAATATTCTGTAGTATTTAGAAATTGAGGAAAATATTAAAACTTAAAAAGAATAAAAATAGGTTTTAAAGAAATTTTGTTTTCTTATAGTTATTTTTAATAATTCATTATATTTATACTTATAATAATCAATAACTAGAATATTTAAAACGGATATAATATACAATAAAATATTAAAAAATTTGAATATGTATTATTTAATAAATATTATATTAATAATTATTCATGATTATATTTACCTAATACTTATTTTATGTAGCTAATAATTATTAAATATGATAAAATATTCGTTAATTTTAAAATTATAAAAATAATTTTATGTAGAATGTAAAAACTAATACAATTATTTTAAATATTTATAGGATTTAGAAGTTAGAATGATTCAAATAAAACTTAATGGGTTATGAACTGCCTGTTTTTTGTGTTGTACTGTTCTCTGAAGTCCACTTACAATGTTATCAAGATTTTTAAATAAAAAAACATCATAATTTAGAAGTAATAGGCTCTTTTCTGTCCTGTTTTTAACCCCCCTCATCAGAAAGCTCTGTTTGAATAGGTGTGGAGGATTGTAGACTCGGAAGTAAACGCCCACTGCTGTGATTGGCTAATAGTTGTGTTTGACAGCCTACATTTCTCATAGATGGACGTTGCTGTGATTTAGGTTAAAAATGCATTAATAACTCAATGCAAATTAAACGATCTGTAATAACAGACAAAGCAATAGTGATCACGTAATAAAAACCGTTACTCTCACTTGTGTTGCGATGTTACTGTTGGATCCAAAATAGTCGCACAGCATCATCTTTCAGTTTCAATCTTTCTGAAAATCCTGCATCAAATTGTTCTTTGTTTGTAAACGAATCCACGGTAAAATGTAATGAACAAAGGACCGAGTTCTTACTGAAGTTGTCTGGATCTTCATTAAAAATAAAGTTCATTCACTCTTTCCTAACGTTGGAAACAGAAGGAAGGGAACGCAAACACTGTCTTTCCACAAATTGGCACTGAACAGCATCTTGTCTTCGGAGCATCTTTATCGTCTGGTTTCTGCGTAGACCTGCGTTCACCTCTTGGTATTTACAATACATGCGTGAATTGGTGGGCGGGGCTAAACAGGCAGTGCTGTGGAATCGGTGGGCAGGGCTAAACAGGAAGTGATGTAGAATCGGTGGGTGGGACTAAACAGGCAGTGATTTGAATCAGTGGGCGGGGCTAAACAGTCAGTGCTGTAAAATCAGTGGGCGTGGCTTATCAGGCAGCGTTGTAGAATCGGTTGGGGGGTCTTAACAGGCAGCGATGTAGAATCGGTGGGCGGGGCTAAACAGTGCTGTGAAATTGGTGGGTGGGGCTTAACAGGCAGTGATGTAGAAGCAGGCATTGATCATCTTCTGTGGAGGCTGTGCTTATCCACACTATTACATCATAGAGTGGCACATTCCACAAGCTGTCGTTTTGGCAGACTGCCTTCAATATAAGCTGTTTTTAGACTAATGACAAAGTTTTGAGTTCTGAAACTTACAGGATGTTTTTATAGTACAGTGACCTCTTATATATCAAAAGATCTAGGGAATTTTGGTGTCTCAGCCCATGACCCTTTTAATATATAATGAAAACATTCTTTAATTATAATGTTTATCAAGTTTTAAATAATTATTCATTAGACAATTTATACTTACAAGATTGATTTAAATATAAAATATACATATTTGAATATTTAAAAATATTAAGCATTTACAAAATAAAAAATATTGACTATGTAATATTTATTACATATAGTTGAATATATATATATATTTATTATTATATTGATAAAAACATTAAAATATATATTTTAATGGATTTTTTATTATTTTATAACAATTAATCATAATGTTAAATATTTTTAATATTTACAGTCCTTAAATACATTTTATAACTATTAAAAGTATGAAAATATTCATAATAAAATACTCATGTACATAAAATATCTGATATTTTATATGAATATTTAATATAATTAAATTTTTTATGCACTTTATAATATTTAGTATTTATAATAATAAAAAATAAAGAAAATATTTGTAACTAAACATTTTATTTTATAATCACTTTGTGGATGTGTTTGTATGTGTTTTGTGTGTGTGTGTGTGTGTTCAGCACTTTGTCGCAGGTTCTTCACGCTGTAGCTGCTCTGCTGTATCCGTTTGTGTGGCAGCACACGTTCATATCAATCGTTCCTACGGTTCTGATCGACGTGTGCGCCGCGCCAACGCCGTACCTGCTGGGAGTCCAGAAGAGCCTGCTGGAGCAGCTGACTGACCACAGCGACGTCAGTCACACTCACACACTCACACACTCTCTCTCTCACACACACACACACACACACTCTCACTCATTTACATTTAGTCATTTAGCAGACGCTTTTATCCAAAGCAACTTACAAATGAGGACATAGGGCTGTCGCTATAACCGCAATATCGCAATACTGCGGTATTGATGTGCATAACCACAGAGGAATGCATCAACCGCAGCAACCGCGATATTTGCGTTTTCTTTTTTCGTAAGGTTATGCCCTTCTCGTTTTACACTTTGTGCATGTGTACTGAATATTAAATAAGTTAGTAATAACAAATGTGTACCATGCTGATTTGTACAAAGGCTCAGTAGATTTGCACTTAACAAGCCTAACAGACTGCAAATGAGAGAGAGATCGATTGAGCGTGTGCGATTACCTGCGTCTGTCCTTCAGGCTGAGTCTTGTATATTTGTGAAAATAGGTTATCATGTCCAGGGAAAGCGAAATCTGTCTGAGCATCGACGCTCTGCTGGTCAGCTGAGCCTTTAAAAGTGGCGTTCAAAGTTAAAATGATTTCAGCAGCATGTTTC
Source organism: Spinibarbus caldwelli (assembly GCA_039654775.1). Classification (NCBI taxonomy): domain Eukaryota; kingdom Metazoa; phylum Chordata; class Actinopteri; order Cypriniformes; family Cyprinidae; genus Spinibarbus; species Spinibarbus caldwelli. Next base: position 1,220,761 of record CM077230.1, read on the forward strand.
ATTACATCTTTCTTTGAATCAGCGTTTTTGAACGTGTAGTTGAATGAACGGTTTAAAGACTCACTCAAAGACAGTCTCTTGACGCCACCTTGTGGCGAAACAATGAAACTGCACTGACTGACAGCCCTCTAGAACACACAGGTGAAATATCAACAGAAAGAGTATCTTGTCCAGTGAGATTCGAAGATCAGCATTAACTGTTACATAACAATAGCCTAATGATTTTATTGTCAGGTTTATGTTCTGTTATGTGGACCGTTATTTTGTCATTCTCTTCTGTTTACTTCACTTCCTGTTTCAAAGCGATTTAGTTTCGTTTTCTGAATTCCTTACATCGTAACACATATACACACAGATATTTTATATATATATATATATATATATATATATATATATATATATATATATATATATATATATATATATATATATAAAATATGGTGATAATACCACATACCACGCTTTTGAGCCACTCAAAATTACCCCAAGGGAAATTCCTTCACCGCAACAGCCCTATGAGGACAATGCAAGCAATCAAAATCAACAAAAGAGCAGTGATATGCAAGTGCTATAACAAGTCTCAGCTATTGGTAGCCAGTGCAAATTGATGAACAGTGGTGTGACGTGCATTCTTTTTGGCTCATTAAAAATTAATCTTGCTGCTGTGCTCTGGATTAATTGTAAAGGTTTGATAGAACTAGAGCCCGAACGATGTATCGTTTTGCTGATTTTATCGGCCGATATGAGCCTGTCGCAGATATGTCGGTATCGGCGAATATGCCACCAATATGATTTTTTTTTTTTTTTTTTTTTTTTTACAGAACATAAAATGCAGATAAAATGCTTGTAGATGGTGTAATTACATAGTTTGTCCAGCAGAGCGCGCTCCATTGTTTGCTACTGGCGACCTGGATGAAACGCTTTAAAGCTTAAGTGTATGGAATACCATTGAAACTTTGAACGGCCATATCTACAGCGCGGCGGATCCGCATCAAATTCGGGGGATCCCTTCAGCTCGAGGAACTCTTTCGAACGCCGAATCGAGTGTATGTCTCGAGGCCCCCTTTCGAACGAGACCACCCCCGCGTCGATAGCCCCCAGGGTCTGGGAGTTATGGGCGGTTAAATTCGCGGTCGGGCGCTGACCAATCTGGCGATCCCGGAGGGCTACCGAGGCGTGGAGGGTGGCGTTCGAGAGGGCTCCTCGAGCTGAAGGGATCCCCCGAATTTGGTGGAGATCCACCGCCGCGTTCGCGAGATAATGACATCAGCCAACACTTTAATTTCAGTAAAGAGGTCTCTTGTTCAGGCTGCAGCATTCAAGCGTTGTCTTATTCAATCGTAAGTGCCCTGCGAAATGGACTTCACATGATATTCCGCCATGATTCCAGTTCCAAGGGAACGTAAATGTTACATTCAAAGGGCATTAAAGAGTGCGAGATGTGAATTTAAATTGTATTTATTTACAGAGGTATATTATGTCACACTTCACACTTCTCTAGTAAGTTTCGTCTGTGTGTGAAGACAGTAGCCCAAATCGGAATGAATGTTCCGAAGTGAAATAAACTTCAACGGAATACAGTTGAATGGAATTTAATTGAAATAAAGTTGAATAAACTTCAACTTTACTGTTCAGTGCACTGATGTCAGACTCATTTTGGATAATAAAGTTTATTGTTAAATTAAGTGCCCTGCCTCCATTATCTTTGTCAAGTGTTTGATCACCACATTTGAGTGATCATTGCAAAAAATGTGTTTATGTATATATAGGCTATTCTGTTTATGTATATACTGTATTCTATATGTAGTGCCAGTCAAAAGTTTGGACATACGAATGGGAAAGTGTCCAAACTTTTGACTGGTACTTTACTATAATATACACAAAGAATATCGGCCAATATATCGATATCTGCCTTTTTAATGCCCTAATATCAGTATCGTATCGGCCCCCAAAAAACCCATATCGGTCGGGCTCTAGATAGAACTGGCTGGAAGACCTGCCAAGAGAGCATTGCAATAGTTAAGTCTGGACAGAACAAGAGCTTGAACAAGGAGTTGTGAAGCATGTTCCAAAAGAAAGGGCCTGATCTTCTTGATGTTGAATAAAGCAGGACCGGGCAGTTTTAGCAATGTGGTCTGAGAAAGTCAGCTGATCTTTAATCATAACTCCAGGGTTTCTGGCTGTTTTTGAAGGAGTTATGGTTGATGAGTCTAACTGGAAGATGAAATTGTGATGAAACGATGGGTTTGCTGGAACCACAAGCAGTTCTGTCATGGCAAGGTTGAGTTGAAGATGATGGTCCTTCATCCAGCAAGAAATGTCTGTTAGACATGCTGAGATGCGAGCAGCTATCGTCGGATCATCAGGATGGAATGAGAGGTAGAGTTGAGTGTCATCAGCATAGCAGTGATATGAAAAGCCATGTTTCTGAATGACAGAACCTAGTGATGCCATGTAGACAGAGAAAGAAGTGGTCCAAGAACTGAGCCCTGAGGCACCCCAGTAGCTAGATGTTACGACTTGGACACCTCACCTCTCTAAGATACCTTGAAGGACATATCTGAGAGGTAAGACTCAAACCACTGGAGTACGGTTCCTGAGATGCCCTTTGCCAATAGGGTTGACAGGAGGATCTGGTGGTTAACCATGTCAAAAGCAGCAGACTGATCCAGCAAGATAAGTAATGAAGACTTGGAATCCGCTCTTGCCAGTCTTAGGGCTTCAACAACTGAGAGCAAGGCAGTCTCGGTTGAATGTCCACTTCTGAAACCAGACTGATTGCTGTCGAGGAGGTTTTTCTGTGTGAGAAAGGCAGAGACTTGGTTGAACACAACTCGTTCAAGTGTTTTTGCAATGAAAGGTAGAAGGGAAACCGGTCTGTAGTTCTCTAATGGCGCTTTTCCACTGCGTGGTACAACTCGGCTCGGCACGGCTTGGTTTGGCTCGGTTTGCATTTCCACTGCAGTTTAGTACCGCTTTAGAGTGGGCGGGATTATTCACGTGTCATTATAGTTGCGCCGCCTCTACTGCCGTGACTCCTGAAAAACTTTTTAATTGCGTCGCTCCATCACGCTCTCGCTGGATCCGCTCCTCAGCTATCAACGAGAGGACAGTCTGTACTTCATCAGCAGACAACGAAACAGCCATTTTTTGGTTGTTAAAAGAAAGGTGCGCTCATTCAAAACAGCTGCGTTCGATCCTTCGCTGGCTGTGCTGATTTAAATCTAGCGGGTCTGTTGTGTCTCGTGCCGCAAGTTCAATGACGCAGGCAGTGACGATTTTCTCCGGCCAATCAGTGATCAGCAGAGTTTACACGTCACGTTTTGGTAACGGTACGGTTCGTGGTACTAAAAAAAGTACCAGGTACCAGGTATTGTACCCAGTGGAAAACCCCCCAAAAGTGAGCCGTACTGAACCGTACCGTGCCGTACCATGCAGTGGAAAAGCGCCATAAAAGAGATGGCTTAAGGGTGGGTTTCTTAAGTAGCTGGGTTACACACACACACACACAGCCTACAATCTGAATGAGTGTTATTAACAATGAATGAACGTGTTTACTGAACATGCTGATGATTCTGTGTTTGTCTCTCAGTTGATGATTGTCGATCTGTCGCCTGGAGCAGAAACTAAATTCATCACCAGAGTGAGTCACACACACATACACATATACATACACACACACACACACACACACACACAGTTGCTTTGATTTCATTTGCTCTCATTAAGTTTCACAATGAGTCTCGTTACTCTGTTTGCTCGTTGCTTCATCCACACAGAAGTGCACTAATGACCCAGAACCAGATTACTTAAGTAATCTGTTAGTCTTTTACTGATTACAGATTACAAGAGGAAAACTGTAGTCAGTAATGTAACCTAGGTTACTCATTTTAGGTCATGTAATCTGATTACTTATCTTACTTGTTTTAAACTTACCATTAAACATACCATATTAATATAAAAAAGCAAAAAGAAAAAAAATTAATTTCATTTTTTATATCAACGCCATAAAGTGCATTAAACATGATGTTAAATCAGGATTTCCCAAACTGGGCTTAATGCAAGAACTGCAGTGGGTTTGATTGAGTTCAGTTGATAAAAAGCTAATAATTCATTAAATCATAAAAATGTAAAATAAAACTAATTTAAAAACTAAAAATAGAAATGGTATGACACACAGTAGGATTTTAGAGAGGATAATTAAACAACGAAAAGTAATCATGAATAATTTACTACCATTGTGTGAATAATATGTAATTATGTAGTCCATAAAAAGTAACTGTAATCTGATTATGAGCATTTTAAAATGTAATATAATCTAATCACAAGTACTTAATTTTTGTAATTTTATTACGTAATCCAGATTACATGTAATCAGTTACAATCCTAGCAACCACATAGCAATGTCCTGAGTTCCCCTTAACGATTATGTGATTTCAGATGGGAGACGAGGAATATTAAGCTTTAAAAACTTAAAAATATAAAACTATTGTATATATATATTTTTAATATATATAAATATAGTATTTAATAATTATAATGGTTAAAAAGAAAATATTTAAAGTGGAAAACATTTTTATATTTCATAACTGAATATTTGAAAAAAAAAAGTGTAATTGTTGAAAATTTAATATTTTATATATTACACATTTAATATTCTGTAGTATTTAGAAATAAGGAAAAGCACAAAAATATTTTAAAGGAATTTGTTTTATTTTTAATTAGTTATTTATACTTATAAAAATCAATAACTGTGAAATATAAAACATTCATATTAGAATATTTAAAACTGATATAAAAATCTAATAAAATATGAAAAATGTAAATATTGAATATGTAACATTTAATATATATTATATGAATAATTACTCATGATTATATTTCCCTAATATTGTATCTAAGAATTATTAACTAATTATTAGCTATGATGAAATATTCATGTTAAAAATATTAAATAAAAAAATAGTAATTTTTATGTAAAATGTAATTTTAATATAATTATTTTAAATATTTTATAGGATTTATTATTTAGAATGATTAATATAAAACTTGATATGTAATAAAAATGTATGTATAATTACAATGTTTATCATATGTTTTAAATAATTACTTATTAGACTATTTATACTTATTAATAAGATTCAAATATAAAATATACATAATATTTAAAAAAATATATTAAACATTTAAAAAATAAAAATAATGACTATAGAAATAACTCTAAATAACTGAGTTACTACCCTAGCAACCACATAGCAACCTCCTAATCTCCCAGTAACGATCATGTGATTTCAGATGGGAGATGAGGAGTCGCTGCTGCCCGCTAAACTGACGGAGGAGCTGCTGACGCGACTGTCCGCGCGCAAACGCAATGCCCGTGAGTTCAGTCTGATTACTGCGCTAACGACTTCCTGTAAGAGTGCCGCTCAACTTCCTGTTGTTGTGTGTTCTGGCAGCGACGGAGGAGCTCAACCGGCTGGTGTCGGAGGCCTTCCTGTGCGTCTTCGTCCAGAGCGTGGGTCACTTCTCGCAGCACGTCAGGAGGAGCGGGAACTCGCGCCAGTTCCACAAGAAGAGCTTCCTGAAAGCCGTGGAGCACAAGTCGCACCTCGACTTCGTCAAGCTCTTCATCCAGACGCAGATGTTCGATCTGTTCATTCAGGAAGAGGAAACGCAGTCCAACCCGAATGGTACAAACACGCACTCATAAAAACACCTAATCAGCTGAAGAAGCTCAAATTAACGCTTCCAGTCAGAAGCCGAGCATGTTTTACTGTCTGGAGATCCTCTTGAGCGCTCTTCAGAAAACCAAACCTGTACCCTCAAAATAAGAGCTTCCTCAAAGGTTCTTCAAACACATCTATGCGGACATAGATAGATCTTTACTTTATGGAACCTAAATTAAGACTCTTTTGACGGAAACCATGTGTTTTTAGACTACATCGCTAACAGGAAACGTTCTCTGAACTTTGGCAAACATTCTAACAAAGTTATGAACAAATGTGACCCTGGACCACAAAACCAGTCATAAGGGTCAATTTTTGGAAATTGAGATTTATGCATCATCTGAAAGCTAAATAAATAAGCTTTGCATTGATGTATGGTTTGTTAGGATAGGACAATATTTGGCTGAGATTAGGGTTGGGTATCGAGAACCGATTCCATTTTAGAACTGGTTCCAAATTTCCAAGAACCGGGTATTCGATAAGATGCGTGCATTTCGATTCCGCTTAACGATTCCTGCGTTCGCATTTTAATGTGACTTTAAACTATTTAAGCGCAGAAAGGGAAAGAACTTGCAAACTGTTTACGTGCAGCGCACACATCTGAAGCACAAACACAGAGAACAGCGGCTTTGAGAGCGGTCCCGATGTGGGTTCCTGTCCTGTGTCCGTTCTCCAACCGGTCCGTGCGATTCCACTGCAGAAAAGATTGTTCCGGGCCAGAACTGACTTCTCTTTCACATTTATCGACCAGTATGCACAAAATATGTCAGTATATCATCATAAACACAGACTTTTTTGTCTTAAGTGATCGTTATTTTTTAGATCTGCGTGCGTTCGGTGTTAAAGAGACAGATGCCTAATAAACGCGCTGCCTGTCAATAATGTTAATCAAAGAACAAACGAAAATCATTAACTGATCTTGACTGAATATTTTAACTTTAACGAGGATTAATCAATTTTTTTTAAGAAAAGAAAACTATGCAGTGTTTTTAAACTTTTGATTTCAATTTCTGTACCTGAAATTTGTTCAGCTTTATTATTTTATGCTATTGCTGACTGATTTGATTGTTTCTATTTTATTACTTACTGCTTACTTATCTTTAACAATTGAATGTTTGAAATTTATATTAGTCTAACTGTTTTTAATTTTTTCTGTGGTATTCTTTGGTAAAACCATTGGCAAAAAACAGAATAAATATGTTTGACATCTAAATGTTTGACTTAATTTTTTTTAATGAATTTGTTTATCTTATTGGAATCGGAATTAGGAATCGGTAAAATCGGAATCGATACGCAGAATCGGAATCAATAAAATTCAAACGATACCCAACCCTAGCTGAGATGCAACTATTTGAAAATCTGGAATTTGAGGATGCAAAAAAATCAAGATATTGAGAAAACTGCCTTTAAAGTTGTCCAAATGAAGTTCTTAGCAATGCATAATACTAATCAAAAATTAAGTTTTGATATATTTACGGTGGGAAATTTACAAAATATCTTCATGGAACATGATCTTTACTTAATATCCTAATGATTTTTGGTATAAAAGAAAAATGGATAATTCTGACCCATACAGTGTATTGTTGGCTATTGCTACAAATATACCTGTGCTATTTATGACTGCTTTTGTGCTCCAGGGTCACATATGTTCTTCCAGTAATATGAATTAAAAAAATTTAATAATCTTCTTTAAACATGTTAAATGGGTCTTTAACAATGTTCTCAAAACGTTAGTGAAAAATGTTATCTGACTTGTTTCAGAACATTCAGAGAACATTCGAAAGCAAAATAATTACGCAAGTAACAATGTTTGCTTAATGATAAAATGGAATGTTTGCTTAATGTTCGTATAACAGAAAAAAAAAACTTTTTTTAAAACGTTTAAAAAACCGGACATTTTTCATCATTCTGAAATGACGTTCTCTTACTGGAAAAGTTAGCAAAACATTCTTAAAACATTTACGTTAGCTAAGATGCTCTTTAAATGTCACTTTATTTAAATACTCGAGACTAATAACGTTTTAACGGAAGAATATGTTTTAGAACAGCCTTTTTAACGCTACATTTTCAATAATTATAAAGTTGTTCAATTCATGAAGCTTGTTTAAAAATAAAGGTAATTGCAACTTTTTTTTAATCTTCTCTCGCAATTCTGTTTTTGTATATCACAGTTCTGACTTTTGTTTGGTAATTCTTCAAATTTTCAAGATATCAAGTCAGAATTGCAAGATATAAACTCGCAATTCTGAGAAGTCGCAGTTGTAAAAAAAAAAAAAAAAAAAAAACGTCAGATTTGTGAAATTAAAAGTCGTAATTACCTTTTTCATTTATTTATTCGGCGGTGGAAACAAAAAAAAAAGGAAAACAGAATTGAGACGTAAACTAAAAAGTCAGAATTGCAAGTTTATATTTTGCAATCGTAAAGAAAAAAAGGGAATCTTGAGGACAAAAATGCCATTTTTATTTTTTATTATCCTGCTTATATATTTTTTTGCGATGTATTTTTATGTTAAAAAATAAAGCTGTCAAACAATTAATTGTGATTAATCGCATCCAAAATAAAACTTTTTGTTTGCATAATAGCAAAACACTTTTATCATCATCACTGTAGCTGTTTATACTCTTCAATAAATCTCTTACATCGTATCTGTTGTTTATGATGAGAGAATTCAGTCAGTGAGTGCATGCACTGAAACCCGTGTTTTCAGTGGATTTCTTCTGTATTATGTGTGTTTCTGATCATAATCTCTTTCTCCTGTAGCATTCTTTCACAGGAAGGTGTTGGAGTATCACGAGAGGAAGAAGGAGGAGAAGATGAAGGCCGGATGGGTACGAGGTGTGGTGGTTTAGGATGTCTTCACGTTCCTTCAGTGTTACGCTCCTCTCAACCTTTCCTTATTAACATACTTCAAACATTCCGTCAGTATTTAATGCTGTTTATTTGTATGTTGTTTTAACATAATAAAATATAAAGTGAACTGATACATGTTTGTTTGAGAGTTCAGTGAGTGATTTGAAACAGGAACACGTCCAGCTCATATTTGACCTCATTAAAACTAAAATTAGAATTATACAGCTTTAGTGTAACTTTCATTATTGTGGCTGTTTGTGTATTCATCATTATTTTCAGTGATTCTCATTTAATGTCATTTTTGTAGTATTGCAATCATTACAATAAACATTTATTTATATCATTTAAAAATATTTTTATGGATTTTAATGTTATTTTTAAATTAATTTTATTATTTTTTAAATGGGGATTTTATTGTATTTTTTCCTGATGACATATGAGCCAGAAATGTTCTTTTTGCATAAAACTCACCCACTAATAACGAACTTTAATAACATAATCAGAGAAGTTAGGTGTTTACAGTAATATAAAACAATGCATATTTCTAGAACAAAAGAACAGACCATAAAACTTGTCCAACAAACTTACAACATAAAACAAACCAAGAAGTGTAACATACCTGGGGCCAGTTTATCAAATAAGCCAGACTTATTTCTAGTGCTGTCAAACGATTAATTGCAATTAATCGCATCCAAAATAAAAGTATATATAAAATATGTATGTATATATACAAACACATGCATGTATATGTTTAAGAAAAAAAATTATATATTAAATATATTTATAATATAAAATATAAGAATATGAATGTATAAACGTAAATATTTTCAAAATATGTGTGTATTTATATATACATAATAAATATACACAGTACACATGCATATATAATATAAACAAAAACTTTTATTTTGGATGCGATTAATCGCGATTAATCATTTGACGGCACTATTTATTTAAGTTAGTCTGACTTATTAAGAACCAAATCAACTGTTAATAAGTCAGACTAACTGAAATAAACCTGGATTATTTGGTAAACTTGTTTTATGAAACAGGCCCCTGCTGTATTAGATTAAAATCACTGAAGCACACGCAACAGTTAGAGCATAATTTCAGAGGGTTGTGTGAACGTTGTACAAACGTTGTCTGTATGTTAGTATGAAGTTTCCAGAGCTCTACGCGGTCAGTGGAGTGTTTCTGCCTGTAACCCTGAGTGTTGCTGCCCTCTGCTGGAGCTTCGCAGTCTCTCCGCCTCGTCTGGAGCGTCTTCTCCTCGTCAGATGCTGCCGGCCAGCAGCGGAGACGTCTCCGAGGGACGGGAGTGGTACGAATCGTACAGGTGTTCGCTCTGGAGCTCCGCCTCCGCTCGCAGGTTGATCTTCTGCAGACAGAAACGCACACAAGTGTGAGACACGCAGAGCTGGGTAACTGATTACATGTAATCTGGATTACGCAATCAGATTCCAAAAATTAAGTACTTGTAATTAGATTAAATTACATTTTAAAACACTCGTAATCAGACTACAGTTACTTTGTTACGGATTCTCCCTAATTCATCTCTTAAATGTTCCTTTCTAAAATAGCCTACCGCTTATATACACTCAGAAAGTCGTCGAGTTTTGTGGAGATTCACACAGAGATCAGTCATCAGTCAGGCGGATACACAGTATTTGAGCACTGGATTTACAAAAAATCATTTCAGGTTTAAGTGTTTCAACATCGCATCAACTACTGATGAACACATTCATTTTTATTTGAATTATCACTCTGTAGGTTATTTAACCATGGGTATTTGGAGGGCTTTTGTCTTTCAAACATTAAAATGCACAAATTCACATTCTTTTTTTCTCACCTGATCCTCTTTCACCTAATATATTTATCTGAAGTACTCCTGAGATTTTAAAATAAATATTTTAATTATTAAGTATCACATCTACATGTTCATTGGTTCATTCGTTCATTGGTCGTTGGTTATGGTCACATGACATGCAGGTAAACCAATGAAATATTTCATCTTCCTTGTAATTTTTTTTAAAATTTTGATTGATTTTAAAATTATTCATATTTTCATGATTTATTTAATTATTATCTTTTCATTAAACTCACAAACCCCCTGCAGTTCATTCACAAACCTTGACGTAATGTAATGTTTAATGCACTGCAATGTTTAATGGAATATATTATTTTACTCTTTGTATTTTTATGTCAATGTGGTACAAGATTATCCTACTTAAATCAATGTGATAAACGAGACAGGTCAAAAGTAATCCAAAAGTAGTCTGATTATATTCCCTAAAATGTGTCATGTAATGGATTACGTTACAATTTTTACCATGTAATCTGGAATCAGTAAGAAGTAATCTACCCAGCTCTGGAGACACACTCAACAGGTTTATATCATCTGATGTGAGACGCTTTACCTTGAAGTCTCGTATGTAGGTGAGGAAGAAGCTAATGAAGGACAGCGCGAGAGACCATTCGGAGATGGTGCTGATGATGTGCGGCATGAAACCCTGAAAAAAAAAAACTGCGCAATCAGAGACTCGCTCAACACGCAATCCTTGCAGTGAAATAACGCACTCACCGGTTCTCCAGGTGTCCAGTGCAGCTTCTTGTTGACCTCCGTTCCTGACAGAGTGCTGTACATGATGACCGACGACACGAACACTGAGCGAATCAAGGAAGCAACCACAGCGCTAAACAACGCTCAACGCTAAAGCCTGTTTAAAGAGTTCGTTCACCCAAAAATTAAAATCCTGTCATTAATTACTCACCCTCATGTCGTTCCAAACCCGTAAGACCTTTGTTCATCTTTGGAACACAAATTAAGATATTTCTGATGAAATCCGAGAGTTCTCTGACCCTCCATAGACAGCAATGATATTACCACGATCAAGGCACAGAAACATAGCAAGGGCATCGTTAAAATCGTCCACGTGACATCAGGGGTTCAACCGTAATTTTACGAAGATACGAGAGTACTTTTTTGTGTGCAAAGAAAACAATAATAACAATTTATTCAGCAATTCTTCTCCCAGAGTTATATCTTCCGGCATTTTGGAGAGTACCCCAGAACGTAATCAGCGTAATCACCGTTGTTTACGTTCAGTAGACAGCACGCGCATGCTAAACGTAAACAATGCTGATTTTCTTTGCGCACAAAAAGTATTCTCATAGTAGGGATGAGTCACGATTTTTGAATATTCGATTAGTTGATTTAATTATAGAAAATTGAATAAGTTGTGCGATTATTGTCTTAAAAAATTTCCCCATGTTTTCCGTGGGGACGTGTTCATGTAAGCAGAGGGTGGCGCTGCTAATAACGCACACTGTTGACTTGCGTGGCATAAAAAAAGACCTGCGTAGCATATAACGGGTACAGTAACTTGGGACAATGTCAAATAAGAGATCTGTGCGGACCACAAACACCCCCGATTGGGTTAGAGGTGTGGCTGAATCTGTATTCAGGAAGGCACAGAAAACAAATAACGCGTTCTCCTGAGCCACTAAAGGGACATGGTTAGCTGCTTGCTAGCAGTAGCCTGTTACATTACAGTACAAAAGATTTCACTTACCACATAAACAGAGTAAGGAGAGATGACTGAGGATGATGGCGAATGATTTACAGATCCTGAGCACCACTGACAAACATCTAATCTTGTAAAATGTGTGGTAAGTAACGTTACTGCCAATTGCTGCACCGTATCACGAATCTCGAAAATGAAAGTAAAAAAACAAGCGCACGTTCATAAGCGATTTCAATGCCCCGCATATTAATAATGGCTTCCTGATGCCCGCAGTTTATATACAGTATAATTACCCAATGATATAATTGCACAGAAAATACTAAAGTATATTTTTTCTCCCATCTCGTATTTATTCCCTTTAGGGGGATTAAATTTTTTTTAAATGGAAATGTTCTAGCCTTATGAGCAGTTGATTTATGCTAATCGATGGACTGTTATGTTAATAAGTGCCATTATTCGGTTATATTTATTATATTAATATGTTTCAGCACATTATAATCATTATATGGCTTGAGTTAAGATAGCCTATCTTCTGAGTTAAACAGTTTATCATACAGATTGAAAGCGTGAATCCCATCTCTCTCTGTTTATGGGTGTTTGTGTATGCATGCGGGGGAGGGGTGCGATTTTCGAATAATAATCGAATAATAACCAGCGATTTTCGAATATTATTTTTGCTTGGAATCCCCATCCCTATCTCATAGCTTCGTAAAATTAAGGCTGAACCCCTGATGTCATGTGGACGAATTTTAATGATGCCCTTACTACGTTTCTGAGCCTTGATCGTGGAAATATCATTGCTGTCTATGGAGGGTCAGAGAGCTCTCGGATTTCATCAGAAATATCTTAATTTGTGTTCCGAAGGTCTTACGGGTTTGGAACGACATGAAGGTGAGTAATTAATGATATAATTTTCATTTTTGGGTGAACTATCCCTTTAAAGGATACTGCAGATGATGCTGGCGAAGGTCCAGACGCAGACGCTCAGCCGCGTCCAGAACATGGTTTTGCTGTGGATGTGAGGCTGCATGAGGTGCGACAGCAGCGTCTGGACCAGGATGTACAGAGCGCCCACGCCGAACGTCAGGATGGCGCCCACCAGATGCATCGCGAACAGAGTGGTTTTCTGGGAAAGACGGCACACACTTAATGTTCGAATGCAAAAATTAAACACAACTTTCATCCCAACATTTGGTGCGAAAATTCAGTGCGATAAACAGTTAAATTTGAACGAATGACTGTTGCGTCTGAAGAATATTCACATGCCACCAATGCGACAATGCAACATTTTTTTGCGCATTGGTCTGAATAGACAAATTGAATGCGAAAATTGGACCAAATCTTTATGCTAAAATAAACATTTTTATTTGAATGAATTTAAGACTGACAAACATTCAAATGCCATCGATGTGACAATGCAATGGGTTTTTTGTTTTTTGTTTTTTTGCATTGGTCCAAACAGACAAGTTGAATGCAAAAATCAGAATTTTCATGCAAATCTTTGTGCGAAAATTCAGTGTGCTAAACATTCGTATGCTAACAGTGCAACATTTTTTGCGCATTGGTCCAAACTGACAAATCACATGAAAAAATCTTACCACATCTTTATGCGAAACATTACGCACAAAATCAGTGCAATAAACATTTTAATTAGAATGAACGGCTACTGCAACTATTCACATGCCATCAATGCAACAATGCAAATTTTGTTTGTACATTGCACAGACGAATCAAATGCAAAAATTTTACAGAACTTTCATGCCAACATTTGGTGCAATTCGTACAGTTTAATTTGTACGAATGGCCAGGGCCGTCGCTAGTGGGGTGAAAGGTGGTGACGATTCTAGGGGCCCACGGCTGAGGGGGGCCCCCGGCGATCTCAACCGACTGGCTGAGACCAGCCTAAAAAGACGCTCAGGACAGTTGATGGGCCACTGCTGCGCGTCGTCACGAAAGCTTACCGTTTGCGCGTGTTTTTAAGCCTTGCCAATTTAAACATTCAAAAGAGTTTAAAGCATTCAAACACAAGATGCGGAAAAGCTCAACTGAGTACTCGCGCGCTGTGCTCGGTGCGCACACAGAGAGCCGCGTCTCACGGACAACAACACCGAACCGAGCTCTCCTTCACGTCCTCCTGCACCTGAACGAACAAATACAAATCGCAGTTTACACATGCAAACAGAAAATGATGTGAAAGAGCCCAATTCAGCACCCGCGCGCGGTGTTCTGTGCGCACAGGGCGCACACAGAGAGACGCGTCTCAAAGCGCTTCAACACCGAATTTGCCTCTTCTTGCTCTTGTCCCGACATATACATACAAAATTATGCCAAAATACCGGTCTTGGAGAACATCCTCGAAAAAACTGTCGGTTATTTCTAAAGTGAAAGTAAACAGTGGGGAAAGAAATTAGATGTGCATCATTATAAAGGATGCATTGTCTCTTAAAGTGACCGCACCTAATTTACTATCTGCTGTCGGTGTCCTTAATGTTAATCCAAGAAAACGAAAGAAAAGAAAAAAATCACTCACTGCTCTTGACTGAATTACTTTGTAGTTTTAACAAGAATTAATCCACAAACCAAAAATTATTCAGACACCAGATATAATATTTTTTTATTTTTTATTTTTTTACTAGTGGGTGCAGGACACTGTAGTGCATTTATGTAAGTGAGTATAGCAAAATAAAGTAAACTGTGACATACCCAAAAAATCTTCATACAGTGGACTACAAGTAAAATTGATAAATTTGGAACCAAAAATTATTTAGACAATTTGACCTGAGCATGTTTTGCTTAAGTGTTTTTTCTTTAATTGCTAATGATACCTTTTTACACCACAGACTGAACAAAATTAAGCATTGTTTGGTAATTGGTCAACGAAGTATTGATAGTTGAGTAAATATTGTCATACTAACAGTTTTCTGGATTTTTGGTTGATTGTAATCCATTACATACTTTTCTGTCAAAGTTATCTGACATTATCAAGATGAATTTGTTCTGACACAGTTTAACTCTGAGTTCTTGTCATATTTTATTACCAGTTTCGAAACTATAGCGAATACACTGTGATAATGTGAGAAATGTGTCTGAATAAATTTTGGTTTGGCTGTATATTTCATTTTTACAGTGAAGACTCTGCAGTGCTATTTTACATTTGATTATTCGGTTTATGTACCTGGACACCTACAAACTTGAAAAAAAAACTTAAATATTGTGTAAATAGCACAAATAACTAAATAGAACAAGCATACAATTAAACAATTTCAAACAGGGTCCACGGGTACAACCTGCCCCGGGGCCCCGCAGGCCCCAGCTACGGCCCTGCGAATGGCTGTTGCGTCTGAAGTATAATTGCATGCCACCAATGCGACAACGCAATGTTTTTTTGCGCACTGGTCTGAAAAGACAAATTGAATGTGAAAATTGGACTAAATCTTTATGTGAAAAGTCAATGAATTTGTTAAGACCGCATTGTCGCATTGATGGGGTGTGAATGTATGTCAATGTTTTTTTGTTTTGCATTGGTCCAAACAGAGAAATTGAATGTGAAAATCAGACCACATCTTCGTGTGAAAATTTGTTGCATAAACATTTTAATTTGAACTAAGTGCTGTTGAGTCTGTTCAGACTGACACAAATATTAGCATATCAACAATGCAATTGTTTTAACGCATTGGTACGAATAGACAAATCGAATGAGAAAATTGGACTGGAGAAAATTTTGATTTGATTGAACACCTGTAAATCAGTCTGTTTAGACCAACGCAAATATTTGCGTGCCGTCAATGCGACAATGCAACTTTTTGCACACTGGTCCAAATAGACAATTTGAATGCAAAAATCGTACAGAATATTCATGCAATCTTTGCTAAACATAAGTATGCTGTCAACATTTTTTGCGCATTGGTCCGGACAGACAAATCACATGCAAAAATCGTACCACATCTTCATGCGAAACTTTATGCACAAACATGCAAACATTTGTGTGACTCTTCTTTGCAATAATCATTTTAATTCGAATGAACAGCTGCTGTGTATGTCCAGACCAATGCGAACATTCCCATACTGAAAATGCAACATATTTTTAACCTCTCTTTTTTTCTAATCTCTTTTTCATCATGCTGCAAAGAAAACGGGCTGACCACTTTTTTTGGTCATGTGCTCTTTTATTTGGTGTAGTTTGATAAAGAACATAGCAAATAAAAAATCTGAACAGCTGTATGAAAACATGTAAATAAAGTTTTTGCAATTTTTTTTACCCAAACATGTTAAAATCGGAGCAAATTTTCATGCCGAACATTTAACGGCCGAACATTTGTTGCAAGAATTCGGTACAAAGAAAAAATTTTTTTTATTTGAATTAACATCTGTTAATGCGTCAGTTTCGAACAAAACACAAACATTTGCATGCATCAATGCGACAGATTGCAAATCGACAAATTGAATGTAAAAATCAGACCTAATTTTCATTCCGAACATACTTTTCAGTGTGAACAGGTTTTTGTTGCTCAAAAATATCGCAGTGTACGTACCTGGAAGTTTGCGACGACGCACATGCCGAGCGAGCTCGCGCAGCCCAGAACGAACCCCATCAGATTGAGGCGGTTCAGATGAGTGTCGTTCACGCCCACGAGGGCATGAACCTGCTTATAGCGCACATACATAGTAAAGACACCTGCAGGAGACACGCAACATTACATCACTGAAACGGGGTTAAAGGTCACACCCTACCACATCATAACATTGTGTCTTGATGCAACACACCCCCTTGCCGTATTGTTCAAGTTAGCATTAGCATACAGTCAAACCAAAAATTATTCAGACACCAGATATAATTTTTGATATTTTTTAGTGCTGTCAAACGATTAATCGCATCCAAATAAGTTTTTGTTTACATAATATGTGTGTGTACTGTGTATAATTATGTATATATAAATACACACATACAGCATATATTTTGAAAATATTTACATGTATACATTTACATTCATATAAATTATATATAAATATTTTAAATATATAAATGTAATTTATTTTTCTTAAATATATACATGTATGTGTTTGTATTAATATATACATAATAGATATACACACATATATTAAACTTTTATTTTGGATGTGATTAATCGCGATTAATTGTTTGACAGCACTAATATTTTTTTTATTGGTGGGTGCAGGACACTATAATTCATTTATGTAAGTGAGGATAGCAAAATAAATTTATTACACCCAAAAATTCTTCAGTGGACAGTGGACTACCAGTAAAATTTGGTATCAAAAATTATTCAGACACTTTGACCTGAGCATGTTTTGCTTAAGTGTTTTTTCTTTAATTGTTAATGAAATCTTTTTACACCCCAGACTGAACAAAATTAACAACCCCCCCCCCCCCCCCCCCCCTTAATAATAAATAAATAAAAAAGAAAACCTTATATAAATATGATTCATATTTCTGTGTGTTGTCCTCGTTATCGTTGACAAAACCTCATCCTAAAATAAAAGATTATTTTACGATGATCAGTGAATTAATGATAATAACGATAATTAGATGATATATTGCTGAGTGTGTTGCGCTGCAGGACTGCTGTGGACAGCTGACTCTGTGTGCTGGTCAGTTCACAGCAGTGACAGGAGTTAATCTTTTCCAACCAGTTTAAAATGATTTTTTGTAAAGCCATTTTTCTAAAAGTATGTCAAATTCTTACATTTAATCAATAAGGTCAATTACAGTAATAAGACATTTGGAGCTGTTACCAAACAAATAAAATCAATATCAACAAAATTAATCTTTGCAATGCAGAGAAAACACAGAAGCTGCATTTGAGGGGGCATTTAGATGCATTTAGACACTGTTTAATGCAGGACATGAATGCGTGTAACCTGCAGTTACAAATGCATAAATAATGTTTTGATATTTTAATCCTAAAACGTTGAATATTTGAAATTATTTTAAAAAAATGAAAAGGTACTTTAAATGTGAAATCAAAACTGCCAGTAGGTGGCAGCAAGTCACTGTTAACAAGTGAGTCATTGCGATTGAACCGAATCATTTAAACGGTGGATTCATTCAGGAATGAAAAACTGTCATGTTTTTAAGAGACGCAAAACAGTACTGTGGCTGTGTTTGGAACCATTTTTGTTGGCGAAATAGAGCAAAAATAGGGAATATGGTGTCTAAAACGTAAGTCTCTTGATATTAACTCCTTGTTTTTTTTAACTGTTGTATAAAATCAATATCACATTTGTGATTTTTGTGAAAAAATGGCACTCTTCATGTGATATGAAATGATATAAATATATAGGCTATATTTTGTGCCCCCATATCTTGAATTTTGGGAGCATTCTAAATGCATTTTATTATACTGAATCACGCAGTGAAAGAACATGCTCTAAATGAGTAACGCTAGTCAGTCTAGCTAGTGTTTAAGCACTCATAACTCCTCTTATTATCAATAAAGCTGTCCATACACTGTATGATAAATGAATATCTTACTTAAATCGTACGTACATCTGCACTTGATATGATGAGGGAATTCGCGAGTTCCAGTCTAAAAAAAAAACTCTGGGGATTCAGCGATGACTAATCTGAACGCCTTTGATTGGCTACTGCATTTCTAAGCTCAACAGAATCGAGCGTGATTGATTATAATGAGCAATGCTGTAAATGCGCGTAAAAATAAAATATGATGCGACATGAGAAGGTCTGAATTTAATACAGCAATTGAAACTTCATTTTAAGTTTTATAGTTTTATTGACAAACCAGGGGACCCCCCCCAAGTATATTTTTTTGGGTGTTATGGGGGGTCCCTTAATGCTTATGGGAGGTCCGGGACCTCCCCAGCCCCCCCCCTCAATTCGAACACTGCCTTTCTATCAAAGTTATCTGACGTTATCAAGATGAATTTGTTCTGGCAATGAGTTCTTGTCATATTTTCTAAACTACAGCGAATAAAACTGTGATAATGTGAAAAATATCTGAATAAATTTTTCTTTGACTGTATAGCTAGATGTATTACTTTAATGGTTTCGTTTCAGAATCATATTTTTGTGTCACTGTGTAGAGTTAGGGGTCGTAATTAGGATCAGTTTGAGGTCAGAGGTCATTCAGTACCTAAAAACGCAGACACGTTGAGCATGAGTCCAAACACGCATCTCTCCGGCGCGACCGCCCCCGTGTCACTGTAAGTACAAAACGAAGGTCATTCAGAGGTCAGAGGTCACGCTGTCACGTGATGACACCAGTCTGTGCTCACCTGATGTAGGGCACCAGCGGGTCCACGTGTCTCAGGATGACGGCCGTGATATAAGCGAAGATGAAGGCGGCGGCGGTCCAGATGACCAGCGCCACGGGCAAGATGCACAAACCCTCCTGAAACCACCACATGACGCCTAAAACATGCCAGATATTATCAGTCAGCCGCACTTCCTCTTCTCACCGCAGCAGAGCATCATGGGTGAGTTCTGCTTTTCACTTCTGCTGTGAGAGCATAACCTTCACTAAATGTTAATAAAACCATTCACACACTGAAACTAGAGGAAAAAAAAGTGTCAAATAAAAAAGCACCAGGTTTTTTAGCTTGATATGAACACAGCTAATCAGAACATTCTAGTATGTTCTCTCAATGTTATGAACACATTCCTCTAGTAACATTATCTGGGGCCTGTTCCATAAAACAAGTTTACCAAATAAGCCAGGCTTATTTCAGTTAGTCTGACTTATTTAGAACCAAATCAACTGACAATAAGTCAGACTAACTGAAATAAACCTGTCTTATTTGGTAAACTTGTTTTATGGCCCCTGGGGCCAGTTGCATAAACTTAGCCACCAAGTTAAGTCTGTGTCTTAAGAACTAGTTTGACCAACTAGCAGCTGCCAAGGGGAAATCAGTCTTACTTTTGCAATACAAATAAGACCAATCTACCTTTTCATAACTGAATTTAAAAAGTTATCACCAGTCTTGGAGAAGAAAAAAAAATTAGATGACTAACTTTTTAAGACTAGTCTAAGCAGTTTATGCAACTGGCCCGTTTAAAAATGTTCTCAAAACATTAGCACAAAAACATCATTACTTTGCTGTACGTTTTAGATCACTTTTTAAATGTTACTATACTTGTTTCAGAACCTTCAGAGAACACTCAGAAGGAATGTTCCCATAATGTTTGCACAATGATTAAATGGAATGTTCCTTTAACATTTGAATAACCAATAAAAAAACTTTAAAACTTTTTTTTTTTTTTTAAAGGACGTTTTGAACGTTTGGCGAACATTCAGAAATAGCGTTTCCATAACGTAGTGGGAACGTTAGCGAAACGTTCTTATAATTTTGATAGCTTGAATATCCCTTCTGAAAATTAACCATGGTTTTACTACAAATTAACACTCACACACACAAAAAAAACATGGTTCCTATAGTTAAACCATGGTAACCACAAATTAACCATGGTTTTACTACAAATTAAACCAAAAAACCATGGTAACCACAAATTAACCATGGTCTTGCTTCACTAACCATAGTTGAACCATGGTATTTGTAGTAAAACTGTGGTTATACAAATGGTAATCAATAATACGCCATACACTTTTACTACAGTAAAACCATGGTTAATTTTCGTAAGGGATGGTAATCAGTGAGTACCATGGTATTTGCATTTTAAGGATATTTTATACGTGCTTAAACTGTACAAGTATTTTGAGAGATTTTAATAATAAACAACAAAAGTGGAATTCAATCAAATAAAGCAACAGATTTCTTTAGTTTCACTTTCTATTCCAAACAAAGAAAATTATTTTAAAGCGCAGGTTATGTTGTATTATTGCTTTTGTCTTTGCTTCTGTCAAATCTGTATGTAATGATAAAGTCAGATTTAAAAATAATATTTAATATAAAAAAAAAAACGCTAAGTTACCTGTCAATCAAACAGACGATCGTCCCTCAGTCTAAACAGGCATTTTAAATCTCCACAGAATGACTCTTTCATTCTTTAATGTTTGTATATCCTTTTATTCGTTTAATGCTCAGATTTCGGATTTAGTTCATTTTAGTGCTGTTTATCTTCCGTGTCTCGCGCATCAACTCTCGCCGCTCATTTCCGTCCAAACTCACGAGACCCGCGGGAAAAAACCCGGATGTGGAGCTGCGCGGGAAAACCTGCGGGGTCGCCAGCGCGGGAAAAATCCCACTCAACGCGATAATACCTAGTTACCCACACAGAGACATTTTGATTTATTTAAATATTATTTAGATGTTCATGCAATCTTTGTTTTACTTTTATTTTTTTGGATTGTTTGACTATTTAAAAGAGAATATAGGAAAATATAACTCAATTTGTAATTTCACGTACATAAACAAAAATCTAGCTCTAATTCTGTCTTTTCTTTATTCAAAGTTGATCTACGAGTACATGGAAACTTTCATATCATTGAAGTGTTCAGTTTATCAATATATATTGTAATAAATATTTGAGAAATGATTGTTGTATCTGATTAAACTATAAAGAGTGATAGTCAATGTAAAAAGAGCAACAGCAGAACAACAAAGTCAAAGTGGGTAAAATGTACAAAATATACAATATTCATATATACTGTAATGATACTGTAAAGACCCTATTACATTCAGCTGTATTTTTGTAAGTTTGTAGCCTATTTGTACAATATATTTACATGTTCAATAAGCTTTGGGTAAGTTAATTTTTGCTGAAGTACAAAACAAACAAACAAACAAAAAACACCAGTTATCATAAATATAGCAATCTTTATTTTACAGGTGATTTTATTCAAAAATCAGAGCAATGTTACAATCAAACCAACAGTTTGTTACGAGTCAGAAACAGGCGGTTTTTACATCACTGAAAATATTGACTGAATGCGTATGTCATGACAGAAAAACAAACAAACAAAGATATCATCGGACGTGTCCATCTGCAAGATTTAATGAGCGCTTAAATCTGCTGTCTCTCGTTAAAGTGGAAAAACTCCTAGAAAGGATTTGGCAACAAGCGATGTCTAACGAAACGAATCAAAGCTTATGATTAAGTGTGAACAGACAAACGTTCATACTGCAAAAGATGAAGAATACAAAATGTAATATCTCTCATACTGGATGTGATGAAGATATGGAAGAACAGCAGACAATGAAGTGGTAAAACAGAAATTCATAAAGTGGAAATCAACTATCCTCGCTTAAGTTTAATCTGCGAATAAAAGATCATTAATAACATCAATTGCACAAACTTCTCAAAAGTCATTTCAACTTTCTTTTCTGGGTGGCAGCATCGAGCTGTTTCTACAAACTACCATTTATTACATCTTTATTTATTTATTTATTCGTTTATTTTTTATTTTTAAATTATATGAATCGCCTGAGAGGGATGTTTAGAAATAAAGAATTCGGGAAAATAAGCAAAACGGCATGCAAATGTCAAAACTTTATATTTAAGGCAACTGTTCATGTGTGTGAAATACTTAAATTAAAAGTCAACACTAATCAGCGGTGATTAACAGATCAATTCACTAGAGATACTTTGGGAATAAACGTCATCAGTAATGAACTTTAGTGAACATTAGAAGAAAATTCAATGTACAGCTTCAGCTCAAAATCTGGTGCAAACATAAGCAAATTATTCAGGAAGTTGGCAACGCCACAGGAAAGACAAAGAAGACACCTTTAAGTACGTTAAAATGTCTTCGAACTTTCTGAGACCAAAATACTTCCAGAAGAAACCAATTCTTGGCATTTTTGATTTTAACGTCTGAAGATTTCAGACAAAATGAAGCAAAGTAAAACAGGGTGAATCTCATCAAATTTGTCATATTTCGGCCCTAAATCAAAATAAATAAATAAATTGCATTTAGAAGAGTATTTTAGGACTACTATTATTTCTAAGACGAATTCTTAATCACAAAAAAATGGTAAATATTATTTATATTGTTAAATTTTAAGCACATAATGGCAGTATTTTTGTATTAAATTCTATTTATACCAATTGTAATACTACAAAAAATACTGTATTATTGTATTTAAACTATCGTTAAAATAATGTGCTTAAAAATAGGTTTTTATTGTCCTTTTAAATATATTTCCTTATGTTTTTCTTTTAATTTTAGTGCGAAACATGACATTGTGAGATTGACCCAGCAGGCACAGCATGAGACACGACAATCTAAACGAATGAAAACTCAACACAAACCAGCTAAAGACTGTGAATTCATTCAGGGACGAACCAATAAATTAAGTGCTTTCCATCTAAAACAAAACAAAACATCCTTCAGAGAAACCGTAAACCAGCTGACGATGAAACGGAGTGATGAGGGGAAAAATATACGGCCTGATTATTTCACAAAATATGGAGCTAAACACAAAATACAGACGTACATAAACAAGTAATAGGAAATCATTATTAGCAGCCACAAAATCATTGATCTGACTTCACTCGTTTAATCCAATTTTTAACACGTGAGAATGAGTCGTTAAAACTATAATACAGACCCTGATGGCCCCAATGCATCATGGGTAATTCAGAGCGAGAAACATTTCCAATCTCATTAAAATAATGACCTAAAGAAAAGTGACCTTTCAGAAGTTCGCTCACTCGTTAGTTTGTTCGTTAGTTTGTTCATTTATTCATTCGATGGAGAAGAAACTACATTAAAGGAACAGTTCAGCCAAAAATGAGTTTGTTTCTTCATCAGATTTGTTGAAATGTGTCTCTGCATCACTGTCTCAGCAATGGATGCTCTGCAGTGAATGGGTGCCGTCAGAATGAGAGTCCAAACAGCTGATAACAACATCACAATAATCCACAAGTAATCCACACCACTCCAGTCCATCAGTTAACATCTTGAGACAAAAGAAAGATCTGTGCAGATTTCTCTCCTGATTCAGACTTTTTATAGCGTTATTATGGATTTTGGACTCATATTTTTGTTAAAAACACCTTAATGATGGATTTGTTTCTAACAAACGCACAGCTTTTGTCTTCTCAAGATTAATCGGAGTACTTATTGGATTACAAGATTACATGGATTACTTGTGGATTTCTGTGATGCTTTTATCAGATTTTTGGACTCTCATTCTGACGGCACCCATTCACTGCAGTACATTTCTCCAAATCTAATGAAAAATTTGAGCACATTTTCATTTCTTCTTTAATTCTTCCTTCAGTCTAAGTGCAGAATGGTGTAAATCAGGATGCACTGGCTCTGGTTTAGTATGAGGCTGAAAGTGCAGGAAGATGAAACCGTTTGTCAGTGGTCACTCGATGGCTGCTGCTGTGCTCCGTGGCTTGATCTTGAAGACGCAGATGTGCAGGTGAGATGCGATCTCGTTGCAGACGCTCACGCAGTAGCGCACCAGATCGAACAGAGACAGAATCTGGTCAAAACAAACAGCAAAGACAAAATCTGGTAAAAACAAACAGCAAACGGTGGAACCTGGACAAAACAAATGACAAACAACAAAACAAATGGCAAACGACAGAATCTGGTCAAAACAAACGGCAAACAAGAAAACAAATGGCAAACGATAGAATCTGGTCAAAACAAACGGCAAACAAAAATAAAAAAAGGCAGACAGAATCTGGTCAAAACAAACGGAAAACGACAGAATCTAGTCAAAACAAACAGCAAACGACAGAATCTGGTCAAAACAAACAGAAAACGACAGAATCTAGTCAAAACAAACAGCAAACGACAGAATCTGGTCAAAACAAACAGCAAACGACAGAATCTGGTCAAAACAAACAGCAAACGACAGAATCTGGTCAAAACAAACAGAAAACGACAGAATCTGGTCAAAACAAACAGCAAACGACAGAATCTGGTCAAAACAAACGGCAAATGAAGAAACAAATGGCAAACGACGGAATCTGGTCAAAACAAACGGCAAACGAGAAAACAAACGGCAAACGACAGAATCTAGTCAAAACAAACAGCAAACGACAGAATCTGGTCAAAACAAACAGCAAACGACAGAATCTGGTCAAAACAAACAGAAAACGACAGAATCTGGTCAAAACAAACAGCAAACGAGAAAACAAACGGCAAACGACAGAATCTGGTCAAAACAAATGGCAAACGAAAAAACAAAATCCAAACGGCAGAATCTGGAAAAAACAAATGGCAAACGACAGAATCTGGTCAAAACAAACAGCAAACGACAGAATCTGGTCAAAACAAATGGCAAATGTGGAATCTGGTCAAAACAAACGGCAAACGACAGAATCTGGTCAAAACAAACGGCAAACGTGGAATCTGGTCAAAACAAACGGCAAACGACAGAATCTGGTCAAAACAAATGGCAAACGACAGAATCTGGTCAAAACAAACGGCAAACGACAGAATCTGGTCAAAACAAATGGCAAACATGGAATCTGGTCAAAACAAACGGCAAACGAAAAACAAAAGGCAAACGACAGAATCAGGTCAAAACAAACGGCAAACGTGGAATCTGGTCAAAACAAACGGCAAACGACAGAATCTGGTCAAAACAAACGGCAAACGTGGAATCTGGTCAAAACAAACGGCAAATGAAAAACAAAAGGCAAACGACAGAATCTGGTCAAAACAAACGGCAAACGTGGAATCTGGTCAAAACAAACGGCAAATGAAAAACAAAAGGCAAACGACAGAATCTGGTCAAAACAAACGGCAAACGTGGAATCTGGTCAAAACAAACGGCAAACGACAGAATCTGGTCAAAACAAATGGCAAACGTGGAATCTGGTCAAAACAAACGGCAAATGAAAAACAAAAAGCAAACGACAGAATCGGGTCAAAACAAACGGCAAACGTGGAATCTGGTCAAAACAAACGGCAAACGACAGAATCTGGTCAAAACAAACGGCAAACGTGGATCTGGTCAAAACAAACGAAAAACAAAAGGCAAACGACAGAATCTGGTCAAAACAAATGGCAAACGACAGAATCTGGTCAAAACAAATGGCTAACGAAAAAACAAAAGGCAAACGACAGAATCTGGTCAAAACAAACGGCAAACGACAGAATCTGGTCAAAACAAACAGCAAACGACAGAATCTGGTCAAACAAACGGCAAACGTGGAATCTAGTCAAAACAAACGGCAAACGACAGAGTCTGGTCAAAACAAACGGCAAACGAAAAAACAAAAAGCAAACGACAGAAAATGGTTAAAACAAACGGCAAACGTGGAATCTGGTCAAAACCAACGGCAAACGTGGAATCTGGTCAAAACAAACGGCAAACGAAAAAACAAAAGGCAAATGACAGAATCTGGTCAAAACAAACGGCAAATGGTAGAATCTGGTCAAAACAAACCGCAAACGACAGAATCTGGTCAAAACAAACGGCAAACGATAGAATCTGGTTAAAACAAATGGCAAACGGCAGAATCTGGTCAAAACAAACCGCAAACATGGAATCTGATCAAAACAAACGGTAAACAACAGAATCTGGTCAAAACAAACGGCAAACGATAGAATCTCGTTAAAACAAATGGCAAACGACAGAATCTGGTTAAAACAAACGGCAAACTAAAAAACAAACGGCAAACGACAGAATCTGGTCAAAACAAACGGCAAACGTGGAATCTGGTCAAAACAAATGGCAAATGTGGAATCTGGTCAAAACAAACAACAAACGACAGAATCTGGTCAAAACAAACAGCAAACGTGGAATCTGGTCAAAACAAATGGCAAACATGGAATCTGGTGAAAACAAATGGCAAACAAAAAAACAAACAGCAAACGACAGAATCTGGTTAAAACAAACGGCAAACAACAGAATCTGGTTAAAACAAAAGGCAAACGACAGAATCTGGTTAAAACAAAAGGCAAACGACAGAATCTGGTTAAAACAAATGGCAAACAAAAAACAAACAGCAAACGACAGAATCTGGTTAAAACAAACGGCAAACAACAGAATCTGGTTAAAACAAAAGGCAAACGACAGAATCTGGTTAAAACAAATGGCAAACGACAGAATCTGGTTAAAACAAACGACAAACGATAAAACAAACAGCAAACGACAGAATCTTGTTAAAACAAACGGCAAATGCGGAATCTGGTTAAAACAAACGGCAAACGACAGAATCTGGTCAAAACAAATGGCAAATGCGGAATCTGGTCAAAACAAACGGCAAACGAAAAAACAAACAGCAAATGACAGAATCTGGTTAAAACAAACGGCAAACGACAGAATCTGGTCAAAACAAACGGCAAACGCGGAATCTGGTCAAAACAAATGGCAAACGACAGAATCTGGTTAAAACAAACGGCAAACTAAAAAACAAACGGCAAACGACAGAATCTGGTTAAAACAATTGGCAAAGGACAGAATCTGGTTAAAACAAACAGCAAACGACAGAATCTGGTTAAAACAAACGGCAAACGAAAAAACAAACAGCAAACGACAGAATCTGGTTAAAACAAACGGCAAACGAAAAAACAAACAGCAAATGTGGAATCTGGTCAAAACAAATGACAAACGCGGAATCTGGTCAAAACAAACGGCAAACGAAAAAACAAACAGCAAATGACAGAATCTGGTTAAAACAAACGGCAAACGACAGAATCTGGTTAAAACAAACGGCAAACGACAGAAACTGGTTAAAACAAACACGGCAAATGACAGAAACTGGTTAAAACAAACGGCAAACGACAGAATCTGGTCAAAACATGGCAATCGCGGAATCTGGTCAAAACAAATGGCAAACGAAAAAACAAATGCAAACAACAGAATATGGTCAAAACAAACAGCAAACGACAGAAACTGGTTAAAACAAACGGTAAACAATAGAATCTGGTCAAAACAAATGGCAAATGCGGAATCTGGTCAAAACAAATGGCAAACGACAGAAACTGGTTAAAACAAACGGCAAACGATAGAATCTGGTCAAAACAAATGGCAAACGAAAAAACAAAGGCAAACGACAGAATCTGGTCAAAACAAACGGCAAACGACAGAAACTGGTTAAAACAAATGGCAAATGAAAAAACTAATGGCAAACGCGGAATCTGGTCAAAACAAACGGCAAACGACAGAAACTGGTCAAAACAAACGGCAAACGACAGAAACTGGTCAAAACAAACGGTAAATGAAAAAACAAACGGCAAACGACAAAATCTGGTCAAAACAAATGGAAAGCGAAAAAGCAAACGCCAGAATCTGGTCAAAACAAACAGCACAGTTATGAGGCATAATATGTGACTTTCTGAGGTGACGTGATCTCACCAGAGAAATCCATAACACCAGATACTCGTCAATGAAGCTGTTGAAATACTGATCGAGAAACAGCAAGCCGGGACCCAGAAATGCCACGTCATGAAGATGCATCTCGCTCTTCGTCATGTGAGCCACCTGACGAGACAAACAGCGGCTCAGATATGCGTCAGAAACGAAGGCTGTGTTGACGAGAGTCTTTACTCACCACTAGTTTATTGGTGATTTTGGCCGAAACGAAGCCGAAGGCCAGAATATACAGACAGGGGTGTTTCTGGAACAGCTGGATGGCTGATTTCTTATAAATCATCATAGCGAGGACGATAACAGAGCCGATGTGCAGCACAGGCGATAACACGCTCGTACCCTGAAACACACATGTATTTATAGTTGAGAGAGAGACAATATATAATAATATAATAACATATGGCTATTATATACCGGAGGTGGCGTACATACCGCTATAGTGGATCCGTTTTTGCCCACACCGCCTGTAAATATGACTCTGAAGTAATTGGTACACGAGAAAACCACCGCAATAAATGTGCAAAGTGCTGGAATTATTTTCATTTGGATGTTTATTACGGGAATCTGTCGAATGTGAGAGAGTGAGAAAGAGTTACATTCGAACACATACATATGTAATAATATGCATTTTTATGACTATTACCATTGATATAATACATTTTTAAAATTGTTATATTTTTAATACATTTTAACAAAATTTTAAAGATTTTTATTGTTTTTAGTGTTTCATTTAATGTATCGTTTACATTATGTATTATTAATATACTATAATAATAATGTATACACACATATATATAATTTTGAAAATTCAGATCACAGGAATAAATTACATTTTAAAATATGTTCAACTAGAAAGCAGTTATTTTAAATAGTAAAAATATTTCACAATATTACTGCTTTTGCTGTATTTTGGATCAAATAAATGCAGGCTTAGTGAGCAGAAGAGAATTCTTTAAAAAACATTAAAAATCTTACTGTTCAAAAACTTTGTCTGGTAATGTACGTTATAATTTACATTATGTAATTTATTATTATTATATTACTTTACAATATTAAATAAGTATATATAGAATTTATGTACATATTATATGTAATTAACTGGCTCACATTTAACAAAAACCCACCAATTCACTATCTCAACAAATTAGAATACTTCATAAGACCAATAAAAAAAAAAAAAAACATTTTTAGTGAATTGTTGGCCTTCTGGAAAGTATGCTCATTTACTGTATATGTACTCAATACTTGGTAGGGGCTCCTTTTGCTTTAATTACTGCCTCAATTCGGCGTGGCATGGAGGTGATCAGTTTGTGGCACTGCTGAGGTGGTATGGAAGCCCAGGTTTCTTTGACAGTGGCATTCAGCTCATCTGCATTGTTGGGTCTGGTGTCTCTCATCTTCCTCTTGACAATACCCCATAGATTCTCTATGAGGTTCAGGTCTGGTGAGTTTGCTGGCCAGTCAAGCACACCAACACCATGGTCATTTAACCAACTTTTGGTGCTTTTGGCAGTGTGGGCAGGTGCCAAATCCTGCTGGAAAATGAAATCAGCATCTTTAAAAAGCTGGTCAGCAGAAGGAAGCATGAAGTGCTCCAAAATGTCTTGGTAAACGGGTGCAGTGACTTTGGTTTTCAAAAAACACAATGGACCAACACCAGCAGATGACATTGCACCCCAAATCATCACAGACTGTGGAAACTTAACACTGGACTTCAAGCAACTTGGGCTATGAGCTTCTCCACCCTTCCTCCATACTCTAGGACCTTGGTTTCCAAATGAAATACAAAACTTGCTTTCATCTGAAAAGAGGACTTTGGACCACTGGGCAACAGTCCAGTTCTTCTTCTCCTTAGCCCAGGTAAGACACGTCTGACATTGTCTGTGGTTCAGGAGTGGCTTAACAAGAGGAATACGACAACTGTAGCCAAATTCCTTGACACGTCTGTGTGTGGTGGCTCTTGATGCCTTGACCCCAGCCTCAGTCCATTCCTTGTGAAGTTCACCCAAATTCTTGAATCGATTTTGCTTGACAATCCTCATAAGGCTGCGGTTCTCTCGGTTGGTTGTGCATAATTTTCTTCCACACTTTTTCCTTCCGCTCAACTTTCTGTTAACATGCTTGGATACAGCACTCTGTGAACAGCCAGCTTCTTTGGCAATGAATGTTTGTGGCTTACCCTCCTTGTGAAGGGTGTCAATGATTGTCTTCTGGACAACTGTCAGATCAGCAGTCTTCCCCATGATTGTGTAGCCTAGTGAACCAAACTGAGAGACCATTTTGAAGGCTCAGGAAACCTTTGCAGGTGTTTTGAGTTGATTAGCTGATTGGCATGTCACCATATTCTAATTTGTTGAGATAGTGAATTGGTGGGTTTTTGTTAAATGTGAGCCAAAATCATCACAATTAAAAGAACCAAAGACTTAAACTACTTCAGTCTGTGTGCACTGAATTTATTTAATACACGAGTTTCACAATTTGAGTTGAATTGCTGAAATAAATGAACTTTTCCACGACATTCTAATTTATTGAGATGCACCTGTATATAGAACTTTTTATAATTAAGTAACTTATAAGTAATATAGATTTTACATATATATATATATATAGAGAGAGAGAGAGAGAGAGAATTTGTGTATATTAATTATAAATCACACAATAATATGCATAATTGACAATATATAATATTTCATTAATATATTATTTTACATTATTATATAGAATTTATGTATATTTACATTATGTAATTTATTAAGATATTTTTACAATACTAAATATATATAGAATTTATGTACATATGTTATATTTAATTTAAATTATTATACTTAATTATTTAATAATAAAATATTGAATTTATTTAATTAAATCTACTGTTTAAATGACAAATTACACATTATTCAAATTAAACTACAAAGCATTACATTATGATAAAGTATTATTAAAAATGCAAACATGTTCTATAATATGTATATAAATTATACAGTATTATGTAAACAAAATTATTTTATAAATGTATCTATTTATATCGTAAACAGCTATTTTTAAATACACATTCTTTACAAGACAAATGCATTAAAATAATGTTAAAATCTTCTAATATATGTTAACAGCTAATAACAGGCGTGTGATGAAGTGAAGTGAAGTGAAGCGCTGATTGTTTGAGGCTGAGGCAGTTATAATAATCACAGATGTGTGAGAGAGAGCTGGATTACCGGAGACTGCCAGAAAGCTGATCCGCCCACAGCAGCCAGAAGATACAGCAGAATTATGAAGATCTGCACTTCTGTCACATCAATGCTGATCAGAGCGGAGGAGAGACAGACGCATGTTAGACACGACACACACACACACACACTCTCACACACACACTCACTCACACACACACACACTCTCATTCACTCACACTCACGCACTCTCTCTCACTCACACACACACACTCACTCACACACACACACACTCTCATTCACTCACACTCACGCACTCTCTCTCACTCACACACACACACTCACTCACACACACACTCTCATTCACTCACACTCACGCACTCTCTCTCACTCACACACACACACACACACACTCTCACTCATTCACTCTCTCTCACTCACTCACTCACTCACTCACTAACTCACTCACATTCACTCTCACTCACATTCACTCTCACTCACTCACTCACACACACTCTGGTCTGATCTGAGTCTCATTCTCGATTGGAATCAATCAGGTTAATTAGTGTTTCAGGCAGCTGATTGGTGCATTGCTGGCGTTAGCAGCCAGAGAGCCGTCTGATTGGCTGTTTGGCGCTGGATTTACCGTTACGCTCCAAACCGCCGGCCCGACGGCGGCCGTGAACATCTGCAAGAATGCAATACAGATCTGCAGCTCTGTGACGTCAAATCTGCCCGAGGCACAGCGACAGAACATTACACCATTACACCTGCGCTCGCATTCACAAACATCGCACACAGTTCGCTGTCTGTCGTGAACCTGCAGTGAAATCTGAGCTGGGTGGGGAAGGGCGATGTGGGCTTAAAAATATATCACCATCCTTTCTGGTATTGCAATAACTATATATAAATGACAGTAATTCAGGGAATCCTGTTCCTTTAGAGAAAAGTAATATCTTTCCTATTTTTTTTACCCATAATAGGGTGTTGTGAGCATTACTGAGTACACACATAATGTAACGATTGTTTAACTCATACTGCAAGCCGGAGGGCGCTCTTGCACACAAAAACACATGCATCACAGAAGTAATAGCACTGACGACGCTCCAGGAAATCCCTAATATGGACAAAATATCCAGTTATTGCTGAATAAAACGCAGATAGAGAAATTTTAACTGATGAAACTTGAAGACTATAAACATACGATTGCACAAAATATAGCTATGATCTGTGTTCTTCAAGCAATCCTGGGTATTTTTATGAGGATAAAGTATATTTATAATGGAATTGAGTAGAAGTGTGTGATACTCACATGCCGAAGCGCAGCGTGCCGGAGACATAGGTCTGCCAGTGAGCGCAGTAAAACATGAACATGCCGGAGAAACAGCAGAAGAACATCCAGTCGGGGTGAGAGCCCAGCTGGACCGCAAGACTTGTGCCCAACACCACAAACACTGCAGCACACACAACACACACACACACACACACACACACACACACACACACACACACACACAGCTGTTCACTACACCAATCTGAGCAACACAAACAAGTCTGCTCGAATACCAGTATGCATTATTATCATCATCGATATATAAGATTTAAAAGATTTCATTATTTGTATCATGTATTATAAATACAAATGTATTTTATATTGTAATTTACGTGTTATATAGAACTTATACATTATTATTTATTATACATTATTAATAAATTATACACAAACTTTTAATATATAATTTATATGTTATACATATCATACCTATAGACTTTGTGCATGCATGACATGATAATTTACATTGTGATTTATTATTAACACATTATTTTAAAATATTAAATATATAGAGAATTTATGAATATGTATTATAATTGATATGCAATTTCATGTAGTATAAATACAAATGTGCATTTAAAATGTACATAAAGTTTCTAATTTACATTATGCAATTATTAATATATTATTTAAATGAAAAATTACTATACATTTTATCACTTTAAATTTATTAATTTTAAATAACTATGAAAACAATTACATTAGTAAGTAATAGTACATAAATGGGAAATAAAATGTATAATTATAATTTATGTACATTATGTAGAATTTTTACATTAATAATAAATTATATATAGACTTTATATAGTTTTTAAATGTTTAAATTACATTATGTAATGTACTATTAATTATTTATTATAATTATTCAATAAATGTTAAATAAATTATATAATATTAATCTAACCCTAATTTATGTGTTTTATATTATA
>CM077230.1:1259508-1312008 GCA_039654775.1 Spinibarbus caldwelli
GGAGAACTTCTACAGCAACCTCATAACGCAGCACGAGGAGAGGGAAATGAGGTAGAAACACAAAAATAAAGAGTCATACAGCTTCACAAAGAGCTCTTTATTCTCCTCAGCAGCCCAAAACTTGCTCAAATCACACTTGAAGCATGATATTAAAGAAGCAAAGCACTGAATCAGTGATCTGAAGCGCTGTGCTCTGTCAGTGGAGCGTAACATCATTCCTCTGTGGTGAAACACTCTCTTCCTGTGTTGCTCATTTACTGTGCTACTGTCGACACGGAATGAACTTTCAAACTTGTTTACTTCCATAATATGATGGATTATTAGTGTGCTGCACAGTATTCACTGAATACCACCTATTATTTGTTTAAAATTAGTATGTTTTGACTAATGTAGTAGTCTGCATACTGCAAAAATATGATGAGAAACATTGCAATTTGTATCGTGTAATCTAGAACATTCTGTTGACAGGCAGCAAAAACTGGAGAAGGTGATGGATGAGGAAGGACTGCCTGATGAAGAGGTTACAAACACACACTTCACACCAAGAACAGTAATCATAACTATAACCATAATGATCATGATAACTACAACTGCAATTGTAACGATATTTAGAACGATAACTAGAATGATAACAATAACTGTAATCATAATGATATTTATAACAATAACTAGAATGATAATGTTACCTACAATGATAGCTGTAATAATAACCATAACCGTAATAACTAAAATCATAATATCTGTTATGATAACTATAATGATAACTGTAATAATAACGATATCTGTACCGATAACTGTAATCATAAATAGAACAGTAATGATAACTAAAATCATAATATCTGTAATGATAGCAATAGCTGTAACGATAAATGTAATCATAACAATATCTGTACCGATAACTGTAATCATAACAATATCTGTATCAATAACTATAATGATAACAGTAGCTATAGCGATAACTGTAATCATAAAAATATGTACCAATAACTATGATAACAGTAGCTATAACAAAAAATGTAATCTTAACAATATTTGTACCAAAAACTATAATGATAAGTTGCTATAAAAAAAACTGTAATCAAAACAACATTGTTTACTGATAACTAGCCTATAATGATAACGATAATTATAATGACAACTGTAATTATAATGATATCTGTACCGATAACTATATTGATAACAGTAGCTATAACAATAACTGTAATCATAATGATATCTGTACTGATAACTATGACAACAGTAGCTTTAACGAAAATTGTAATCATAACAATATTTGTACCGATAACTATAATAATATCTGTAATTATAATGATAACTGTAATCATAATGATATCTGTACCAATAATTATAATGATAACAGTAGCTATAATAATAACTGTAATCATAGCCATATCTGTAACGATAACAGTAACTGTAATTTAAATTTTAATGATAACTTGAATTAAAAAAGCTAATAATAACGAAAACTGTAAACAAACAATATCTCGTAACAATAAGTTAAATGGTAACAATACCTAAAATGGTGACGATATCTATAACGATAACTATAATCATAACTGTAATCATAATTATAATCGTTACTATAATGATAACATAAATGATAATGACAACTTAATGCTAAATGAAAATGATAACCGTAAACAAACAATAAATTAAATGGTAACAATACCTATAATGGTAACGATATCTTTAACAATAACTATAATCATAACTGTAATCATAATTATAATCGTTACTATAATAACGTAAATGATAATGATAACTTAATGCTAAATGAAAACGATAACTGTAAACAAACAATAAGTTAAATGGCAACAATACCTATAATGGTAACGATATCTATAACGATAACTATAATCATTACTGTAATCATAATTATAATCATTACTATAATGATAACGTAAATGATAATGACAACTTAATGCTAAATGAAAACGATAACTGTAAACAAATAATAAGTTAAATGGTAACAATACCTATAATGGTAGTGATATCTATAACGATAACTATAATCATAACTATAATCATAATTATAATCGTTACTATAATGATAATGTAAATGATAATGATAACAATGCTAAATGAAAACGATAACTGTAAACAAACAATAAGTTAAATGGTAACAATACCTATAATGGTAACGATATCTATAACGATAACTACAATCATAACTGTAATCATAATTATAATCGTTACTATAATGATAACGTAAATGATCATGATAACTTAATGCTAAATGAAAACGATAACTGTAAACAAACAATAAATTAAATGGTAACAATACCTATAATGGTAACTATATCTATAACAATAACTATAATCATAACTGTAATCATAATTATAATCATTACTATAATGATAATGTAAATGATAATGATAACTTAATGCTAAATGATAACGATAACTGTAAACAAACAATATCTCATAACAATAACAATAAGTTAAATGGTAACAATACCTATAATGGTAATAATATCTATAATGCTAACTGTAATCATAATTATAATCATTACTATAATGATAGCGTAAATGATAATGATAACTTGATTATAACGATAACTATATTAGACTGTCATTGTTCTTATCGTTCATCAGGTGGAAGAAAAAAATGTGAATGTTATAGTTGTGGTGTGGACTTTGCGATTTTTTTTTTTATATCGACTTACCTTAGTTAGATAGCTATCTTACGTAGTTATTGTTACAGTAAATGTGTCTTTACACACATAAGTATTTGAATATATAAATATTTCCATATTATGTACTTCTTGTGTTCCAGAAGCGCATGCGTCGCTCCCAACATGCTCGTAAGGAGACCGAGTTCCTGCGGCTGAAGAGAACTAGACTGGGTCTGGATGACTTTGAGTCGTTGAAGGTGATTGGACGGGGAGCGTTTGGGGAGGTGATTATGATAATGAGCGCTGATGACACACTGATGAATCTTTCTGTGTGTGATATACAATAAATTAATGTGTTTCTGCTGTCCGCAGGTGCGTCTGGTCCAGAAGAAAGACACTGGACACGTTTACGCCATGAAGATCCTTCGCAAAGCCGACATGCTGCGGAAAGAGCAGGTGACGCCTAATGAATGTGTCATTAAAAACACATCATGATCACACCACCAGTAAATTAATGATAATGCAAATAGAGAACAAAATATTAACAAATAAAATGAAGCTAAATGATTTTATTATGTTATTTTGTGTTGTTTTATTATATTTAGTATATGGCTATTTGATGTTATTTCATTCTAGTAATTTTTTTTTTAATAATACAAAAATTGTGTACTTTTGTTGTTTTATTTTATTTTTTGTGTCTATTTTGTTATTGTATGTATGTTTGTTTGTTTAATTGTATTATTTAATTTGGTTATTTTATTTTATTTTATATTTATTTTTCTTTTATTTTTTATTCATGTCATTGTGCCATTTTTGTTGTATTTGTTTTTTTTTTGGTTAATTTATGTTATTTTATTTTGTAATTTTATGCTTTTTTTTTTCTTTTTAATTTTTTGTAATTTTTGTATTTTAGTATATGTAATTTGCATAATTTTTATTTTATTTTGTCATTTTTTTTCATTTTGTCATGCCATTGTGCCATTTTGTTATTTTTGTTTAATTTTATTATTATTGTTATTATGTTATTTTGTTTTATTTATTGTGTAATGTTATGCTATTTTTTTTTTAACGTCATTTAATTTTGTCATATTTATTTTTTTAAGAATTTTATTTTGTTGTAATTTATTTATATAGAATTTTCTTACATAAAATAATTTTTTTGTTATTTTATCTTATGGTTTTGATGTTCTGTTCTGTCTCAGGTGGGTCATATCCGGGCGGAGCGGGACATCTTGGTTCAGGCAGACAGTCTGTGGGTGGTGAAAATGTTCTACAGTTTTCAAGACAAACTGAACCTTTACTTACTCATGGAGTTCCTGCCCGGAGGTGAGAGCGTTTGTGCAACAAACTTCTTCATTTGGTACTCAAGTAGATTTCAAATGTCTTCAGGTTTACTTCATTTTGTTTTAGACTTTTCTTCAGAACCTTTCAAACGATTCATTGAAAGAGAACTGACTCATAAGAACAATTCGATTTGATTCTTTTAAAGGAATCAGTGAATCAAGAATCCAAATCACTCCTTGTGCCTTTGATGTTCAAGTACGTGAAATATCGAAAGCTGACCGATCTCTTGTGTTCTCCAGGAGACATGATGACGCTGCTGATGAAGAAGGACACACTGACCGAGGAGGAGACGCAGTTTTATGTGGCAGAGACGGTTCTGGCCATCGATTTCATCCATCAGCTGGGCTTCATTCACAGAGACATTAAACCAGATAACCTGCTGCTGGACTCCAAGGTCAAATACCCTGACAGGGACAGGAAGTGACTCAATAACCCACTTCCTGTGCCCTCTTCTGCTTTCACAGTGCTTCTCTGTCAGCGAGGCGTCTGATTGGCTGAGAGCTGTGTTTCATTACCTGTGTGTTTGTGTTTTAGGGTCACGTCAAGCTGTCTGATTTCGGCTTGTGTACGGGACTCAAAAAGGCGCATCGGACTGAGTTTTATCGCAACCTGAACCACAGCCAATCAAACGACCTCAGTGAGTGAACAAAGCTTCAAGATAATCGGAATTCTCTTTTCGAACTGATCCGATGTACGGAATTCCCGTGTCGGACTTCCGAACAGCGCAAACTCCCATAGATTTCCATTCAAGGCGTGAAAACTTTTTCACAAAAATTCCTATAGACTGAAGCCTACGATAACATGTGAAGCCTATGATAACTCTTATAGAGCAAAGCCTATTAAAAAGCCTATGATAACATGTTAAAACATGCTAGCAATGTGTTCGCAAAAATGCCATATCATGCCAGAAACATGCTAGCAAAGTGCTAACTCATGTTAGCCATGAGCTTAAAAATCTTAGCAATATGCTAATCATACGAGCATTGCCTCACACCATCCAAACAACATGGTCATTCATGTTAGCCGTGTGCTAACATGTTAATGGCATGCTAATTCATGCTAGCCTAGTGTTAAAACAAGTTAGAAACATGCTAGCATAGTTTTAAAACATGATAGCAACATGCTAAACATGTTAGAGACATGCTAGCAACGTTAATTCAAGCATGGTGTTAAAACATGTTAGTAGCACGTTAAACATATTAGAAACATGTTAGCAACTTGATAATTCATGTTAATGTTAATAATGTTAATAAATCATGTTAATAAAGATGCTACAGATATGCTAGCACATTCATGTTTGCATAGTGTTAAATCATGTTAGCAACATGTTAATTCAAGCTAGCAACATGTTAAACGTTAGAAACAATGTGCTAAAACAGTTTAGAAACATGTTAACATAGATTTAAAACATATTTCATATTTAAATTTGCTAGCCGTGTGTTAAACACGCTAGAGACATGCTTGCACATTTATGTTTGCATAATGTTAAAACATGTTAGCAACACGTTAAACATGCTAACGTCATGGTAATTCATGTTAGCCATGTGTTAAAACATTTCAG
The DNA here is from genome assembly GCA_039654775.1 of Spinibarbus caldwelli. Classification (NCBI taxonomy): domain Eukaryota; kingdom Metazoa; phylum Chordata; class Actinopteri; order Cypriniformes; family Cyprinidae; genus Spinibarbus; species Spinibarbus caldwelli. Next base: position 1,265,029 of record CM077230.1, read on the forward strand.
AAACATGCTAGCAACAAGCTAATTTGTGTTAGTGTGATGCTAAAACATGCTAGCACCATGTTAAACATGTTAGAGACATGTTAGCATCATGCTAATTCATGTTAGCCATGTGGTAAAACATGCTAATTCATGCTAGCATAGTGTTAAAATGTGCTAATTCACGTTAGCAACATGCTTAAAGATGTTAACAAAATGCTAAGTCATGTTAGTTACATTTTATTGACTTTCTCTGAGTAAAATCTTCAAACTTCGAGTTATTTGAAATTTTTAAATGTGGTTTTGTGAATATTCAGTATTAAATGAGTAATTTGCGCGTTTTTCTCATAGCGTTTCAGCACATGAACTCCAAGAGGAAGGCCGAGACGTGGAAGAGAAACCGGAGGCAGCTGGTCAGTGTTAACAACAGCTTTATTAGCCCGTTCACAGCACACAGGAAGTGATGCGTTATGTTGCTCCGCCTCTTTTCAGGCCTTCTCCACGGTGGGAACGCCGGACTACATCGCGCCGGAGGTCTTTATGCAGACCGGATACAACAAGCTCTGCGATTGGTGGAGTCTGGGCGTCATCATGTACGAGATGCTGATTGGTAAGAAGCGAAATTTATGCAAATATGTTTTGTTAGCCTTCATTCAGCTATTTAACATTTAACGTCATTTAAACGTTGAAACAAATGACATATTTCAAACTCTCACTAGCCTGAGAAATCAGCCAATCAGAAAAGAGTCAGAAAATGGAGCCGAGCTTCCTTAATTTTTGCAGGTTAGCAGAGGCTAGCTAGGCTGGCTAACATTAGCTAGCTGCTTAGTGTTAGTTACTGTGTGACACTGTAGCATTTAGATCATAAAATAAGTGGTGTTTTCTGATAAGGAAGACATTAAAAAAAAAATTTAAATTGTAAAAAGTTTATTATGAATTAAACATAATGTACATGATCTTGTAACTGTATTATTCAGGTGTTTTCAAAAAGTTTCAAAATGTTTTTTGCTTGTTTTTGTAAGAATACAAAATTAATAGCTCTTATATATTTTTTATGGTAAATTATTAAATAATAAAATTGTTTATAAGAATAAAAATTTTATAAGAATACCCATCTTTCATTCTTTAAGTCATTACTGACAAATGGTGCATTGCATTGAAATGTTAGTAATGTTAATAATATTAAATCAAGAAGAAAGAAATTAATTAAATGAGTGGTTTAAAATAAACTATATCAAGAAAGAAAAAATATTTTTAAAATATTTTCATAAATTAATTCTTCAAAATAACTTGCACCACAAAGGAAGAATTTAAAAAAAAAAATAAATTAAATTAATGCTTTAAAATTAATTACATCAACAAGAAAAAAATGCAATTTTAAATATTAAAATAAGTTAATTCTTCAAAATAAATTGCATGAAGAAGGAAAAAAATTTAAAAAATAAATTAACTTATGCTTCAAAATAAATTACATGAAGTTGGAAAAATCATTTTTAATTATTAAAATAAATTCATTAAAATAATGTTTTAAAATGAATTACATCAATAAGTAAAAAATAAATTAAATTAATACTTCAAAATAAAATACATCAAGGTTGAAAAATATTTTAATTATTAAAATAAATTATTTAAAATAATGCTTTAAAATAAATTACATCAATAAGGAAAAATATTTTAATTATTAAAATAACATAAATTGATGCTTCAAAATAAATTAGGTTGAGAAGGGAAAAAAATTATTGAAATAATTAAAAAAAATTACATTAATGCATACATCAAAATAAAATCAAGAAGCAAAAAAATATATATATTATTAAAATAACAAATTAAATGAATCCTTCAAAATAAATTACATCAGTAAGAAAAAAATATGAAACGAAATTTTAATTATTAGAATAAATGAGTGCTATTTATTAAATTAAAGCACCTCTAAGATGGCTGCGACACTGGCCGATCACTATGGAGTGTGTGTTGTTGTAATTGAAGTGTGTGTGTGTGTAGGCTACCCTCCGTTCTGCTCAGAAACTCCTCAGGAGACCTATAAGAAGGTGATGAGCTGGAAGGAGACGCTGGTGTTTCCTCCGGAGGTGCCGATCTCGGAGCAAGCGAAGGCTCTGATCCTGCGCTTCTGCTGCGAGGCCGAGCATCGCATCGGAGCCGCCGGCGTCGACGAGATCAAGAGGAACGGCTTCTTCGAGGGCGTCGATTACGATCACATCAGGTCTGACCGTGTGACGCGTGTGTTTGATCACGCGTGGAGTTTCTGATCTTACGATGATTCTCCACTCGTTCGCAGAGAGAGACCTGCTGCGATCCCCATCGAGATCAAGAGCATCGACGACACGTCCAACTTCGACGAGTTCCCCGAGTCCGACATCCTGCAGCCCACGAGTGAGAGCTTTACATTCTACTCATTCCTCCAAAATCAATGCTTCCAAGCAAATTACATTAGGAAGGGGCAAAAAATGTATTATTAAAGTAAATAAAATTAATGCTTGAATTAAAATTTAAAGAACAAAAAGTTGTTTAAACTGAAAAATTAAGTAAAATTAATTATATCAAGAAGAATAAAACAAAAAAAAATATTAAAGTAAATTAAATAAATGAATACCTCAAAATAAATTACATCAAGAAGGACAAATTATGTAAATAATTTTTGATTTAAATTAAATAAGTTTGAATTTTTACTAATTAATGTTTGTATTTCAAACAATTTTTAAGTAGAACTTTAATTATATCTGTCATTACAGACAGATCTTAATAACATATTAAATCAAGAAGAAAACTTTTTAATTGAATTCATTCTTCAAAATAAATTACATCAATAATGAAAAATTGTTCATTATCAATGTAACTTAAATAAATGCTTTAGAATTACATCAAAAAGGGCAAATTAAATAATTATTAAATGAACATTTCAAAATAAATTACATCAAGGACAAATTAAATAAAATCAATTCTTTAAAATAAATTACATCAATAAGGACAAATTAAATAATTTTTCCTTATTGATATAAAAGAAGCACAAACTAAATACTTATTAAATTAATCCTTCAACATAATTTATAGAAGCAAACATGTAATGAATTAAATTAAATTAATGCTTCAAAATAAAGTACATCAAGAAGGACAAATTATTCAAATAATTATTCATATAAACTAAATAAAAAATAAATTACATCAAGGAAAGTTTGAATTTTTACTAATTAATGTTTGTATTTCAAACACTTTTTTTTTAAGCAGAACTGTAATTATATCTGTCATTACAGACAGATGTTAATGACATTAAAAATGTTAATAACATTAAATCAAGAAGAATACCCTAACCCTCAAAATAAATTACATCAAGAAGGAAAAATTGTTCATTATCAATGTAAATTAATTAAATAAAGGCTTTAAAATTAATTACATCAAGAAGGGCAAATTAAATAATTATTAAATTAACACTTAAATTTAATTTATTAAAGTAAATTAATTAAATTTAATTCTTCAAAACAAATTACAGCAATATGGACAAATTAAACAATATTTCCTTACTGATGTAAAAGAAGCACAAACTAAATACCTATTAAATTAATTCTTAAACATAATTTACACCAAGAAGCAAAATGTAATTACATTAAATTAATGCTTCAAAATAAATTACATCGAGAATGAACATTTTAAACCATTTAAATGTTTGTATCTCAAAAAATGAACTGAAGTAGAAACAATTATATTATTAAAAAGTTATTAATATAACATTATTAAAATAAAAACTGCCTTGTGTGCCATTTAGAAATTTGTATAGAAATCAATTGTTAATTGTAGCCTTTAATATTATAGCAGCGTAACTGACAATAATTCACAGCAATAGTTGAGAGAGATTTCTTTTCTTTTTTTTTCTTTTTTTTGGAGAAATTGATGTACTGTACCTGATATGTATATATACATACACTGCCGTTCAAAAGTTTGGGATCAGCAAGATTTATAATGTTCTTTTGCTTACCAAGGCTGCATTTATTTGATCAAAAATAGAGAAAAAACAGTAATATAGTGAAATATTACTACAATTTAAAACAACAGTTTTCTATTTTAATATACTTAAAAATATAATTTATTTTTGTGATGCAGCGCTGAATTTTCAGCATCATTACTCCAGTCTTCAGAGAATCATTCTGATGTAATATCAATATGCTTATTTATTATCAATGTTAATATATTTTTTTGTGATCCTTTTTTCAGGATTCTTTGATGAGTAAAAAGTTAAAAAGAATGGCATTTATTCAAAATATAAATCTTTTCTAACAATATAAATCTTTACTATCACTTCTTTTAATCAGTTTAACACATCCTTGCTGAACAGAAGTATTCATTTCTTTAAATTCTTAAAAAATGACTGATCCCAAACTTTTGAAGGGCAGTGTATGAATTGAGTCGTGTGAGTCGTGAAGCTTGTGTTTGAACGCTGTTCTGCTGCTCTGTTGAGGTCCGGCGGTGGCCAGCAACCATCACTCGGAGTCAGACTACAAGAACAAGGACTGGGTCTTCATCAACTACACCTACAAGCGCTTCGAGGGCCTGACGGCCAGAGGAGCCATCCCCGCCTACATGAAGAGCGGCAAACGATGAAGCCTGAGCCATTCTCAAACGCTTAACGTGGCTTAATGCATTCCAACTGTGTTTTTAACATTAAAAAAACGGGCAAACCCATAAAGAGACATCAGAAAATTAATTTATTGCTATTTTCCATCTTATTGGGACTCAAATAATACAATTTCATGATTCTTATGTTTGATTTTAATGTTTGTATCCTTCAGGATACGTCGCATCTTTGGGGTATAAATTCACTGAAAACAGAAACTTGTTTATCAATGCTTGTAACAACACGGTTGTAATTCCTGAACGCTTTTTAAAGAAGACACATAGCAGATTATTGCTGAAGTGAAAGCATCTCGTATAAAAAAGTTATCAAAGTTTAAGTTTACAGTAAAGATAATGTAGTAAACTAATTGTTTTTTATTTTATAAAATAAGTTGCACTCTAAAATTTCTATGAAATCAAAGCCATATGTCTAAACAAGTTATGTTCCAAATTTGAAGTTGTTATCTCAAAACTTGTGGTTCCTGTGAGGTTTTGTTTGGGCGCTATACCAAAAATAACCACTGGGTTACACCCAAACTCTTGATTTTTTTAAAATGCAGTTTTCTGTCACAAATCAATCATTTTCTGTCAAAATATCTCTTCTATTACAAAACACTCACCAAATATGGAACCGTGACTGTCAGACCTTTCCAACGATGTGTGTTTTGTCAAGATTACAAAAAGATTTGATTTTCTAAAACACAAGCCTCAAAATCACAAAGTCTATATGTATGTTTTTATATCTTGATTTATACCCTTAAAGGGTGACGTATCATATGAGATACAGACATTTAGAGACAGATTACAAAAAAGTAAGCATTTAATTCATAAAATTCATGATGTTTTGAACAAGCCGTACTCTGCTTGCTTCCAGTTCCATACACACACTTGAACCTAAAATAATCATTCATAAAATTCGAAAAGGCTGAAGCGAATTATGAGGGTTACAATAATCTCGTATCATAAAAGCATTCTGAGCCAAGGTGAAATTATGTGAACATTTGAGTGTGCGGATTAAAAATTAGAGGAGAGCGCCATCTGCTGTTAAAATCTAAGATCAGAATCGCGATGAATTGTGATTCATCGTCGCAGCCTTAATATAACGTACAGACAAGCAGAGATGAGCCACAATACGAACGCAACACATTTAATTACACGTTTAGCATTTTCCTTCCATAGAAAACCGTTATAAGGAAAACGCTTAATGTGGCTTAATGCATTAAGAAAGTGTTTTTTAAACGACCAAACTCAATAAACATATTATTAATAAAGCATATAATGTACAGACAAGCAGATGAGTCCAGAATAATAACGCAACGTGTTGAATTATGCATTTCCCTTCCAAAAATGCTTAATGCATTAAAACAGTGTTTTTAAAAAACCAAACCCAATAAACATTATTAATAAATCATACTATGTAAAGACAAACTTGAGTTTGGTCTTTTAAAACATTGTTTTAATGCATTAAGCCACATTAAGCGTTTTCCTCCCATAGAAAACCATTATAAGGAAATGCTTAATGCATAATTAAATGTGTTGCATTCGTATTATGGCTAATATCTGCTTGTCTGTACATAGTATGATTTATTAAAAATGTTTATTGAGTTTGGTCATTTAAAAAATGCATTAAGCTGTAAAGCATTTTCCTTATGGGAGGAAAATGCTTAACGAGTAATTAAACGCATTGCGTTCTTATTCTGGACTCATCTGCTTGTTTGTACATGGTATGCTTTATTAATAATGTGTTTACGGAGTTTGGTCTTTTAAAAACACTGTTTTAATGCATTAAGCCATGTTAAGCATTTTTCTCATTAAGCGTTTTACACTTCGCTTCGTTTTCACTTTATATTCACTCCTGAAGATCATCGGAATCGAGTTTTTATGCTGGAAAGCTTTTGTGGGTAAGTTTTAGCAGATCTAATACCAAAAAATGCTTGTTTTTCTATAAACGCATCACTTTTGTAATGTTACCTCTTCCCTTACAATAATGAACCATGTTTTTTTTTTTTTTACAACAAATACAACTAAAAAAACATGGTTTATATATATAACCATGGTAACCATAAATTAACCATGGTCTTGCTACACTAACCATAGTTTAACCATGGTATTTGTAGTAAAACCACGGTTATACATGTGGTAATCATTACGCCAAAAAAAAAAAAAAAAAAGGTTGCTACACTTTTAATATAATAAAACCATGATTAATTTTTGTAAGGTTTCTGAAGTGCTGTGGATGTTTAAAGCTTTATATTCACTGGCAGTCAAAAGTGTTTGAACAGTAAGATTTTTAATGCTTTTTAAAGAAGTCTCTTCTGTTCACCAAGCCTGCATTTATTTGATCCAAAATACAGCAAAAGCAGTAATATTGTAAAATATTTTTACTACTTAAAATAACTTTTCTATTTGAATATATTTTAAAATGTAATTTATTTGTGTGATTTCATAGCTGAATTTTCAGCATCATTACTCCAGTCACATGATCCTTTAGAAAGCATCTAATGTTCTGATTTGCTGCTCAAAAAACATATTATTATTATTATTATTATTATTATTATTTTGTTGAAAACAGTTGAGTAGAATTTTTTTCAGGTTTCTTTGGTGAATAAAGTTCAGAAGAACAGCATTTATCTGAAATAGAAATCTTTTGTAACATTATAAATGTCACTTTTGATCAATTTAAAGCATCCTTGCTAAATTTTCCTTCCCAAAAATATATTAAAAAATTATACTGATTCCAAGCTTTTGAATGGTATAGTGTACAGTCTTACAAAAGATTTCTATTTTTTACACTGAATGCTGAAAATTCAGCTTTGATCACAGAAATAAATTACATTTTAAAATATATTCAAACTCAGAGCAGTTATTTTAAACAGTAAAAATATTTCACAATATTACTCCTCTTGCTGTACTTTGGATCAAATAAATGCAGGCTTGGTGAGCAGAAGAGACTTCTTTAAAAACATTAAAAATCTTACTGTTCAAACACTTTTGACTGGTAGTGTTTATACTGTATTTTGTGTCTTATAACATCATTTTCAGGGCTAGAAAGCCTCATGTTTGTCCATCAGCAGTTTATTTTTGATTATTATGACAAGTTATGGGTGCGGCCCCATAGATGCAGTTAGTGTTAGTATGATACGGATGTATTTTTATCGCGTGAGTGTGTGTTTGAAGCGTTTCTGCCTCTCATTCTGAGCTTTCATGGCTGTATTTGTTTATGGACGGTCGCGTCATGAGATTTGACTGCTGCTGATTTGACTGTCAAAGGTACTGACTGGTCACATGATCACAGAATCTGCCTTCATGAATGAAAGGACTCATTTATGTCAGTACGATCAATATTTGGTACGATGTTTCGATTTGGTTTCATCATCGTTAGTTTTATGTGTTGCATACAAGCCTTTCATTTCAATAGTAGTTTCTTGGAAAAGACTTTATTTTATTTTTTTCTCATCTAGCATGCAGTGCATCATTAAATATTTTTATATTGATATTTATCCGTCTTTAATTGTATCTGCAGAGCTGTTTTTGTAATGTGTGCGTTTGTATCTTCAGTATATTTTCTTCTTGTTCAAAAAGCGCATTTAAAGTTTATAATTATATGCAATAAAAATGCTACATGCTTTTTAATTCACTTCTTTAATTATTGAAACTTTTTGGGGGTAAATTAACAAAGATATAAAACTAGTTATGTCACTATACCAGTCAAAAGATAAGGAGTAGTTATGATTTTATTAATGTTTTTAAAAAACGTACAGCGTATCAGCATATTAGAATGATTTCTGAAGGATTATGTGACACTGAAGACTGGAGTAATGATGCTGAAAATTCAGCGTTGATCACAGGAATAAATTACAGTTTATGATATATTCACATATAAAACAGCTATTTTACATTGTAATAATATTTCACAATTTTACTGGTTTTATTGTAATCTTTGATCCAAGAAATGCAGCCTTGGTGAGCAGAAAAACAAAACATAGGAGAAAAACATTTAAAAAGTTAAATTATTCCAAACTTTTATGAAGATGCTTTTATTGAAAACCACTTACAAATTATATAAAACAAAGGAAACGCTTAAAAAGTGTTTTATAAATAATATTTACACTATTTTCTATCCATCACCTTGCTCCTTGACACTAGACGGCGCCGACAGACAGAAAATCCTCACTAAAATGAATCCTAAAATAATGCATCTGATCTTCAATAATCTTCAATAATCTAAAGCCCTAAAAAAGTGATTGGTTTTTGATTAATTGTTTATTGATTAAGCAAATATTGTTTTATCCAAATCCAAATGCAGTGCAGTAATGGCAAGAACTTGCTCAAGGGCACGATGGTGAAAAGATCTCAAGTACTTTAAAGTTCAAAGGTCATCTACTCAAGAGACTGAACCAGTGACAGGGATGAAATGAGTCAAAATTCAAACAAATCAATATGAAATGTCTATCTATATGAATATGAAATGAGTGGCTGAATATTAATGAGCAAATAATGAATATGAATGAGTTGTATTATCCTCCAGTCAGTGTTTCCAGCTCCAACAATTTAATCCATCAGTCATTGGTCGAGGCCAGGAGGGGCGGGGCCGTTCAGCCGATCTAACTCGTCGACCTGCGGAGTGGGCGTGGCCCCGGCCCGCATAGGCCCCTCCCCCATGGCGGTGATGAGGTTCGGGACGCTCCTGCTGCGGACGCACTGGAAGTCCACGTGTCTGCTCTTCCCTTCCTCTTTCTCCCAGGACAGCTGGATGAAGGGACGCTGGACGTAGCTGTAGATGACCTCGGATTTCCCACCTGGACGCCGCTTCACCTTCTCCTTACAGGTGGGGTATCCTGAGACACGCAATAGAGTCCAGTCGGGTTCAGGAAGTAAAACTTCATTCATTTTGTCCGTTCTAATCATGATAACAAACCTTTCACTCATTTTAACACCTTTGTTGAGGTTGTTAATCAATGCTTTATGCTATTAAGCCGTCTTTTCACAACTTATTTTTAAAATAATCAGCAGAACTGGTGGTGAAAAACTACATTACCCATGATACTGTGCAGAAAATTTCACCAATTAAGGTGCATTCACACCAGACGCGAATGAAGCGTTAAGCGCGAGTGATTTACATGTTAAGTCAATGCAAAGATGCGAATAGACATCTTGCAGCGCGATTCGCGCGAATGAGGCAGCGCAAATTGAGCGTTTCAGGCGTTTGACGCGCGAGTTGAAAAATCTGAACTTTGCCGAAAATTCGCGCCACATTAACCAATCAGGAGCTTGCTCTAGTAGTGACGTAGCAAGCGGAGGCAGAAATCTGAAACAACAATGGAGGACAAAATCATTGTCGCTGTATGTGGATACCCGGAGCTGTAGGATACATCTTTGTACTTTTATAGAAACAGGAATAAAAAGGATCTTGCTTGGAAGAAAGTGAGTGAGGAGGTCGGACAATCTTGTAAAAAACGCTCTTTACTCAATACGAGCTATATATAAGCCCCTCCCATGACGCGAATTTGCATCTGTTGTGAAGTGAATTTCACGCGCGAATGAAGCGAGTAAACTCAAAATGTTCAGGCGTCCAACTACGCGCGAATAGCGTGATTTATTCGCGCAAGTCGTGTCTGGTGTGAACGCACTGTTAGAGAGCTGTGGCCGCAAGTCAAAATAGGTCTTTAGCTCCACCCACTGCCATGAAGCTCTCGAAATACTTAAATATATGTATGTGTTAGGGCTGCACGATATATCGCATGTGATAGTCATGCGCATCTCATCAGTAAAGCCGGTTCTGTGATTACAAATAAATCTCTATCACCTGTTTTCAGATGGGGCAGCATTTAATACACAGAGCCATAGTTCACTGACAAGCTACGCAATATCACGTTCACTATCGCATGCGATGCATCTGCGATTTTGAGCGCGAATTGCGTAGCTTGTCAATGAACTATGGCTCTGTGTATTAAATGCCGCTCCATCTGAAAACAGGTGATAGAGATTTATTTGTAATCACAGAACCGGCTTTACTGATGAGATGCGCATGACTATCGCATGCGATATATTGTGCAGCCCTAGTATGTGTTTATGCATATTTTGCAATAAACTTAAAATATATTGTTTCTCTAGATATAATCAACAAGTGATTACATTTATCATTGTTTTAATTGAATCATGTTGTTCGTAGCGCTTCATGGGATTGTAGTTCTTTCACTCATTAAAGTCATTAAGTTCACAGTCTTTGTCTTTTGTTGAAGCTTTCAGCCTGCATTACTTCAACTTATTTTGCAATAAACTTAAAATGTATTGTTTCTATATTACTATAAACTATATTACCCATGATCCTGTGCCGAAAATTCCACCAATTAGAGAGCTGTTGCTAGCAAATTGCGCAAAATAGCTCTTTAGCTCCACCCACTCCCATGAAGCTCTCAAAATACTTAAATATAATTGTTTATGCATATTTTGCAATAAACTTAAAATATATTGTTTCTATATTACTATAAACTATATTACCCATGATCCTGTGAAGAAAATTCCACCAATTAGAGAGCTGTTGCTAGCAAATTGCGCAAAATAGCTCTTTAGCTCCACCCACTCCCATGAAGCTCTCAAAATACTTAAATATAATTATGTTTATGCATATTTTGCGATAAACTTAAAATATATTGTTTCTATATTACTATAAACTATATTCCCCATGATCCTGTGCAGAAAATTCCACCAATTAGAGTCGCAACCAGCAAATTGCACCAAAAGAGCTCCTTAGCTCCGCCTACTCCCATGATGCACCACAAACCATGTAATGATGTAAAGTTCTCAAATACTTAAATATTTGCATGAATGTATGGATATTTTACAATAAAATGTATTGTTTCTCTAGATATAATCAACAACTTCAAATTAATTTTAAATTTCACCGTCATTTGTCATTCAATGATCATTCGCAATGCTTCAAGACATTGTAGTTTTTTCAAGGTAACTATTGTCTTTGTTTTTTGTCCAATTTTCAAGTAATTTTTTGCTTCAAATAAAAGTTTGTATTGTTGTGATTTGCCTTATAGCTGGTTGGTTTGGTTCAAGGCTTATAATGCTTTAAAGAAAACTTTTTAAAAATGTAAAAGTACTTCCAAAGCCAACGGCGCTGAAAAATTGGGCGGCACTAATGCACTCTACAAGGTTCTGTGGTGCGTTTGAATGTATCGTATCGATGTCCGAATCTGTGTGTTTACCCTCGATCCCGATGCGAATGTTTTTCAGGCCTCGCTCCTTCAGCAGAGTTTTCGCGACGTCTCTGTTCTCGATGAACTTGAAGAAACGGTAGAGTTTGGTGCTGTAGAGGACTTGAGGATCAAGAAAGCATATTTTATTGTTGATATTTGTTTGTTTTGACACTATTGCTATGTCTACTATACTATATAGTTTGTGAAAAACAGTACGGCAAAAGAGTAGTACGTCTGAATTCGTATTATTAAAAAAAAACAGTAGGAGAAAAGTAAAAGGATAGTCATGTGACAGTAACACAATACCGGATGTAGCAAATCTAAATTACACACATTCATACTATATAAAACATACTTTTTTTAATGGCTGTAAAGCAAGTTTCAAACCAAATTTGTGACCCTGGACCACAAAACCAGTCATAAGGGTCAATTAATAAGTTGAATAAATAAGCTTTCCATTGATGTATGGTTTGTTAGGACAGGACAATATTTGGCTGAGATACAACTATTTGAAAATCTGGAATCTGAGGCTGCAAAAAAAATCAAGATATTGAGAAAATCGCCTTTAAAGTTGTCCAAATGAAGTTCTTAGCAATGCATATTACTAATCAAAAATTAAGTTTTGATATATTTTACAGTAGGAAATGTACAAAATATCTTCATGGAACATGATCTTAATATCCTAATGATGTTTGGCATAAAAGAAAAATGGATAATTTTGACCCATACAATGTATTGCTAGCTATTGTTACAAATATACCTCTGCTACTTATGACTGCTTTTGTGCTCCAGGGTCACATGTAGTACCTTCTAGACAATTTCAGACGCAGCTTATATCTAGATTTTTCAAGTTTTCGTTTGCAGTTCTTTTGCGTTAATAAAAGTGCGCTCACTTTGCGAGTTTTCCTCTCCCATCGGCGGAGGGTTGTCGTGATCCCAGTCTACGTTATCGTCATCCGTGAGGACCACGATGTGGCATTCTCGTTCTCCTTCCTGAGCGCTCGCAACCATCGCCGGAAGCAACAGCTCCTCCAGGAACGCCTCGAACTGCCGCCGGGCGCCGTCATTGGACAGCTCGTGCAGGAGAGCACCTGATTGGATGGAAATGGTAATGAGCTTGCACCAGTTATTTTTGGTGTATGTACGTGTTTTTTTTTTTTTTTTTGACTCACTGAGGTCTCGGCATCTGACGGTGCTGTAGTCGAAGTTTATACACAGATAATCACATGCTTCGCGCAGTTCTGCCAAAGACAAGCCCTCCGGACAGTGCAGCACGCCGACACGGTAATAATCCTGGACGAGAGAGATGGCGTTGTGTTAAAATTGCGTTTAATCAAACTGGCAGTCAACTGAAGGGAATTTGTGATCATTACGTACCAGTATTACTCTGAAGATATTGGCACCGATGCCTTCTGCGATTTCATATTCACCTTTAGCGTTTGGTCGCGTGAAACTGTGCTGACGTGCTCGACCGAACATTCTGAGAAAACACACCTCATTAGGTATGATTTAAAGAATAATTCAGGCAAAAATTAAAATTAGCTGAAAATGTAGCTACTCTCAGTCCATCCAAGATTAGGATGAGTTTGTTTCTTCATCAGGTTTGGAGAAATGTAGCATTGCATCAGTGTCTCAGCAATGGATGCTCTGCAGTGAATGGGTGCCGTCAGAATGAGAGTCTGATAAAAACATCACAATAATCAACAAGTAATCCACAACACTCCAGTCCATCAGTTAACATCTTGAGAAGACAAAAGCTGAAACAAATCCAGCATTAAGACGTTTTTAAACTAAAATACGAGTCAAAAATCTATAATAACGCTTCTTCCAGTGAAAAAGTGTTCTGGTCTGAATCAGGAGAGAAATCTGCACAGATCAAGCAGCGTTTACAAGCCAAAACAGCTCTAAACAAATATGTGGCTGGATTTTGATTTGAGAGACAACAGGAGATGCACTTTTTCACTGGAGAAAGTGTTATTATGGATTATGGACTCGGATTTTAGTTAAAAACGTCTTAATGCTGGATTTGTTTCAACTTTTGTCTTCTCAAGATGTTAACTGATGGACTGGAGTGGTGTGGATTACTTGTGGATTATTGTGATCTTTTTATCAGACTCTCATTCTAATGGCACCCATTCACTGCAGAGCATCCATTCCTGAGACAGTGATGCAGTGACGCATTTCTCCAAACCTGATGAAGAAACAAACTCATCCTAATCTCAGACGGCCTGAGGGTGAATGTTCATTTCTGGCTGAACTATTCCTTTAAATTATTGTGTTCCGTACCTCCCAAGCACCGTATCCGGGTAAACTGTGAATACTGCTGGATCCACCACAAAATGAGTCCCGTCCACTACTAGTGTGACCCGGTCATGTGATGAAGGGCGTGGTTGTGCAGGCCACACCTCCTTTGTGACATCAGCCCCGCCCTCTGCTCCTACAGTCATCCTGCAGTCTGTAAATTGAGATCTCACTTTATGAGATTGTAGAAATGAGTTTTTCAGTTCTGGAAGTGGGGTTTTTAGGTTTACCTGATCGGGACAGGCATGTACCACCTGTCGCGTGCTCCTCCATCATGATCTTCTGGACACCTGCAGACCGGTAAGACAGTCCATATGGTGAACAACATAATATTATAAACTCCTTAAGCCCGTCTGACTGACCCACACTGACTTATGGGTCCAGCTTAACCCCACAGACACCCGGTAACCCTTTCCAAACCTGCTACAAACATGTTTATGCAGAACAAATGTGACCCATTTAAATAATAATAAATAAATGTTATATAAAAGACAAGTAAACCATAATAAATGAACAAATGACCATGATCATGGTTATCAATATTATCACCGCATTGGTAAAATGTGTTGGAAATGTTCATGCACACAATGAAATCATGAGTTTTATGTCGAAAACCAACAAACTAATAAAATTAGCAGCATTTTTGTTTGCATAAACATTACATTTACATTTAGTCATTTAGCAGACACTTTTATCCAAAGCAACAACAGAAGCGATCAAAACCAACAAAAGAGCAATAATATGTAAGTGTTGTGATAAGTCATAGTTAGTCTAACACGGTACACATGGCAATGTTTTTTTTTATAATAAATAAAAAGAAAACAAGTAGATAGAATAGAAAAAGAATAGAGAATACTAGTGTTAGAGGCTCTATTTTTTAAATAAAAAGAAAGCAAGTATTGTAAAGAGTGCGAGTGTTAAAGATCAAGTTTTTTTTTTTTTTTTAAATAAAAAGAAAACAAGTAGATAGAATAGAGAGTGCTAGTAGAGGGTCAAGTATAGATGGAAGAGATGTGTTTTTAGCTGTTTCTTGAAGATGAAAATACGCTGTTAAATAATGTTTGTTTTTAATTAAACAATCAAACTTCCAACCAGATTGGCACCATAGTACAATAATAATATCTCATTTAATGCCATGGTGCTTTGATATATTTAATGGTACTGAATATCATATACATATACAATACTTTGAACATGGAATTCTAAAGTATTTTATTAAATTACTTCGGTACATGCCCAGTAATCATGGTACTAAGGTACATACAATGTACTTTACCACTTCACTTTGTTTTTAATGTGTGGTGCAAGGGAATAAACAGATTTATTTAATTTATTGTTAATAAACATGCAAATAAATAGTAAATAAGATAAAGTGCAACTTTCTAACAAACTAGGGTTATATATACATTTCTATTTTCATTAACCTATATAATAGTTGTTACTCACCGGAGAGTCTGCGTTCAAAACATTGAGAATCCTGCTGCGGAGACGCGAGACAGCGGCTGGCGCGCGCGGATTAACCGACGTTAATCCAATAAAAGCGCGGCGCTCACGTGACGCACAGGGCGGGAAGCGCGCGCAGAGCTGATCTCTGAGGACTAACACACAGCAGCGGTTAAAACGAGTCAAAGTTGACAGGTTCGATTAAAAGTGGGTCACGAAGACATAAACTAGGCTACAAGTAAGTGCTAGACTCTTTGTGTTCGTATTGTTTAAGCTGCGTTTAGGCTATTTGTCCTTTCATGACGCGAAATATTAGGCTACCCCACATGAAAAAACACTATAGCCTAATTTATAGTAAATACTATAGTGTTTTTGAACCATACTATAGTAAAGAACTTGAATTAATTTGCTGTGGTAATTCTATAGTTGCTGTGGTAATATATAGTAATTATAAACAAACTACTTTACCCAATACTGTGCTGTTTTCTACAACTATGGGGTATACTATACTACAATACACTAGTTTACTGTAGTAAAAACTAAAGTAAACTACAGTATTTATTACAGTTTAACGGTTCACTATAGTTAATACTACAGTATGCTATAGCATTCATTAACAAAGTGTTGTAATATATACAGTATAATACACTTATATGGTTCAAAAACACTAGTATTAAATTACTGTAGTATTTTTTCATGTGGGTTGCCACAGACAGTTGTCTTGAAGATGATAATAAAACAACACAATCTGTTAAAATAACTTAATCTTTAATAATAAGTAAATACACGTTATGGCAAACAGGTAAATTGACCGTTTTGTATTAAACAATGTCTAGTTTACTCGCTATGTCATATATGTTGAGAAATGCTATAGTAGCCTATATTCACATCAAGTTTAATCACAGTTTTAAATCCAGAGAATTGTAAAATCAGCTTAGAAGAGTCACTTTTCAGAAGTGTTTTGTTGGAAAATATGTTGTCAATTAAGTGTATATTTAATTTATTCACATTTGCTACTATATATATATATGTATATATAATTTTCAACCCAATATCAGTCCTTTCACTTATTATTATTATTATTTATTTTGAATTATTTTGAATTTATTTATTTAGAAATGTTTGAACACTTCTGCAGTTCTGGCTCATGAAACAGTCCTCACAGTTATATCAGAGTCCCGATGATGACCCTTTAATGTCTTCTCTCTGGCTTGGCCTTAATTCTGCTCTACCAGACGACTCTGATGATCGTTACACCTGGCAGTGTGTATTGTCTGGACGAGACACTGGTGTCCTCTTCCTGAACACACACTGTCCTTTACGTTTATTAATAAGAACGGCTGCTGATTTCCTCTCCAGCACGGCGAGATCCATCTGAAGGGCCTCGGCCATCTCTGCCTTCGTCACGGACACAAAACGCCAGTCGCTGGCCAGACTCTCCAAACCTCCAGCGGTCAGAGCCTGAGGAACAAAACCAGAAGAATATATGAAGTTTAAGATGTTTTTTTTATTGGCAGCGATAGATGCTATTTACACTAAGTGCAAATAGCATATTTTCTTAGCGATAGATACTATTTACACTGTACAAGTGTAAAATAGTATTTTTTACACTAAGTGAAAATAGTATTTTTTAACGATATGTTATTTACACTAAGTGCAAATAGTTATAGATTGTATTTACACTGTTAAAATAGCAAGATTTTCTGCTATTTATACTACTTATTGCAAATAGTGGCAATTATCTGCACCTCAGTATTGTAGTACATTATAAAACAGTACGCAATAATAACGTATTGAGCGTAAATTATAATTTTAATTCAAATTATTGAATTCACCTTATTAGGTCAATAAAGCCCTCCCTACACCTACCCTAACCCTACCCGATACTTTATTTTCTACTTTATGATTATTTCCTTCAATTTTATTGAAAATAAATGCCTTTCCGATGCGATATGAGATATAAAAAGGGAGAAAAAAAGTTCGGCAAAAGGCGGGTTCAAACTCAGGTCAATTGCATCAAAAAGCATGCGCCTTAGCATCTACACCACAGTGTTGACTATCCCAATCACATGTTGGTGGGCGGAGTTAGTGTAAATAGCCTCTGCCAACAAGGCGGGCTATTTGCACTTAGTGTAAATAGACAGTCCGTTTTTTATTTCTCTGACATCTGTGAAGGTTTGATCTCACCTCCTGGATGAGGAACTCAGCTGCACTCACTGGACCATACTGTCTGGATGCACCGATGCATGATGGGACATGGAGTTCACGTCTGTTGGAAGATGAGAGAATACACATAATCATCACTTTTCACCGTCCAATCTATTTATTCTGGATATCATCATGTCCCACCCTACATTTTTTTTTTTCCATTTAATATCCAGTTGAAAAACGACTGATTACTGACATAAAATGTGTTATGAATGCTATTTTGAGTTGATTTTAAAGCTGCTGAGAGCAGTTTTGATTGTAGTATTTAGTGATGTTATTTTTACATTATTTCTTATTTTAAAACCTTTATCTTCTTAAGACACATTTATCTTTGACTTCATCATAATTGCAAAGAAACAAATTCTTTCAGCAAATGTAATAACTAAGGCGTTATTTTTGTTGTTTCTCATTTAAATCAATCTGAAATCAAAATGGACCATTTTTACCTTGTTAATAATACACCTTTTTTATCTTTGTCATAATTGCAAAGAAACAAAATCTTTTATTAAGTGTAAAAACTTGCTAAAATGTTATTATTTTTACGTTATTTCTGATTTAAAATCAGCCTGAAATAAAAAAAGCCTCAAATCATTTA
This sequence comes from Spinibarbus caldwelli, assembly GCA_039654775.1. Taxonomy (NCBI): domain Eukaryota; kingdom Metazoa; phylum Chordata; class Actinopteri; order Cypriniformes; family Cyprinidae; genus Spinibarbus; species Spinibarbus caldwelli. The sequence continues at coordinate 1,283,383 of CM077230.1, forward strand.
AAATAGAAATTTATTTTATCATTTGTTTACTTCATAACTGCAAATAATCAAATTATTTAATCAAATGTAGTCAGCTTTATTTGTATTTTATTATTCACCTGAATTCAAAATGAACCCTATTTACCTTTTAAATACATATTATCTTCATCTTCCTCATAATTACAAAGAAAAAAGTTCTTTCATAAAATGTAATAACTTGCAAAAGTGTTACTTTTATTTTGTTATTCATTTAATCAATCTAAAATCTAAATGAAATCCAAATAAAAGAATTCTTAATACACAGTTATCTTCGTCGTCATCATTGCAAACAAATAAATTCTTGCTAAAGCATATTTTATGTCATAATTGCGAAGAAACAAATTTGTTTATTAAATTACATTATTTCTCATTTACTCTGTTTACCTTTAAAACCTTTACCTTTAAAATTTATATTTGTCTTCTTCATAATTGCAAATAAACAAATGATTTAATCAAATATAAGACTTATTTTTATTTTATTTCCTATCTTTCTCACAACTGCAAAGAAAAAAAGTTGTTTCATTAAATATAACAACTTGCAAAAGTGTTATTTTTATGTTTTGAATTTATAATCAACCTCAAATCTAAATGAAATCAAAAATTAAAAAGGTTAAATAGGGTTATTTACCTTCTTAATACACATTTATCTTCGACTTCCTCATAATTGCAAAGAAACAAAGTTTTTTATCAAGTGTAATAATTTACCAAAGCATTACGTTTGTTATTATCCTTTTAAAATCAATCTGAACTCAAAATTGATCCTGTTTCCCTTCTTAAAATATATATTTTTTGTTAATCTTCATCATAATTGCAAAAAGAATTCTTCCATCAAATGTAACATCAAGTGTTATTTTTATGTTGTTTTTTCTTCGCTTTCACCTCTGTCTGGTGGTGTTATTGTTGGTGTTGGTGTTTGCGTGGTAATGAACGTATGCGGCCGAGGTCTCCTTCTCCTCCGCCCTGCTGTCTGTGATCTGTAGGGGACGTTGGCTGGTCACTTGGGTAGCCATCGGGGTTCCTCTCTCCATCGTGAACGGATCCACATGGTTGCCAAACAGGCCGCCTGCTCGCTTTTGAACGGAAGAAGAGAGAGGTGAGATACAGCTGTCCACGTATTAAAGGGATAGTTCACCCAAAAATGAAAATTCTGTCATTAATTACTCTCCCTTGTGTCGTTCCAAACCATTAAGACCTTCGTTCATCTTTGGAACACAAATTAAGATATTTTTGATGAAATCTGAGAGCTCTCTGACGCTCCATAGACAGCAAGGAAACTACCACGATCAAGGCACAGAAACGTAGCAAGGACATCATTAAAATAATCCATGTGACATCAGTGGTTCTATGAGAATAATTTTTGTGCGCGAAGAAAACAAAAATAATGACTTTATTCAACAATTCGTGTCCTCCACATCACCCTATAGTGTCATTTTGGAAAGTATCACATACGTAAACAACGTATACAATGTATGTACGCGATCAAAGCGTAAACAATGTATCCGCTTACACAGGGTGCGATTTGTGAACAAACCAGAGGGGGGGGATGTTTTGGAACAAAAAAAACCTTTAAAACTTTGAACTTCTGCGTTCTGTCTCATATGCATCAGTTTATTTACAATATCTACACTAGGTCACAATAGAGTGAGTTTTGAGCAAAAACATTGGGTATTAATGTCATACTGTCACTATGAAATAGCGATCATGTTAGGATCCTTGCTGTCTATGGAGGATCAGAGAGCTCTCGTAATTCATCAAAAATATCTTAATTTGTGTTCCGAAGATGAATGAAGGTCTTAAGCCTTGCACACTGAGTCCAAAATTTTTGTATTAGTTTTTTAGTTTTTTTTCGTATTTGTCATCCTTTCCTATCAAGATGCTTGCTACGGATGCAAAAACACAGAAAATCGAACCTGATCTGAATTTTTTATGATGGGTGAAAGTTTCGGAGGCAGTATGTAAACGTAATTGACACTACGTGAGGTCGTATTTATTTTTTAACATGCGAAAATTTCGGACTCAGTGTGCAATGACCTTTATGGTTTTGGAACGACACGAGGGTGAGTAATTAGTGACAGAATTTTCATTTCTATTCTTTTAATCTTTCTCTACTTAATTTTATCACCTCTGATCTATTTAATTCTACACCCACCCTGTAGATTCCCTCCTCTCCGGCCTCATCCATGGCTTGGTCCATATCCTCGTCGTTCAGAAGATCTCCAGAAATGGCCCGCTGAAGCTCAGGCACGGCTTCTTCCTCGATGCTCCTCAGACCCGCCTGTGAGAAAGAGAGATTGAGATTTAGACTGTCTGATTGTAGCGTGAAACACATACGGAGATGAAGAGACCTGTATCTCTGTGGTGTTCTTATTTTTCTTGTTGGGCCGGTATCCGTAATATTCCTCCTGGCGCTTCATGAACTTCCTGAAGTGGTCCTGGATCAGGAACGTGGCGTAAAACTTCCCCACTGTTACCTCATCATCTGTGATTTTAGGAAACATTTAATAATGCTAATATTTTTGCAGTTTATTATTTTATTATTCTGTATTGTCTGTTTTATTTGTGTTACATCATTACCTCCGATTGGTGGGATGACTTGGTCAAGTAGTTTCATACTGGTGCGTTTCCAGATCTTCTTAATAATTGCACGCAGCTCTTCATTGGCCTGCTCGAAATTACCTGATAGATCAAAATTCAGAGAATTCATGCTTTAATGGGTGAGTATGAACATCATTTCCATACATTTATTTCAGATCTGCACCGGCTTTCATCTAGAAATTGCTAGTAAATTTCACAAATAATTACAAAAAAGTGCCATTGAATTAAACATTAAGGGCCAGTTTTACTAAACAGGGCAAATTAGCGCGAGAGCGCAATTCAAAAACAGCGCCGATGGGTGTGGAAATTTCTGTGGGTGATTTACTAACAACGCACAAATTAAAGAACACAGACGCATCTCATTTACATATCGAACAAACGCAATACACCAAGCACAGCACAAATTAGCGTGGTCGCAAATAAAGAAATAAAGAAGCCACAGTACATTGAAAAGAACCTGAGGCCAAAAAATGAAGGTTTGCAATAAGTTTTGATAGAGCTGGTATTGTGTGACACCTAGTTAAGGGTTCCAAGTCGTCTTTTATTTCCTGAAACAAATTAAAAATAACATGGCTTGGCAAATGATATGTTTGGATAATGTGTTCTTCTGGCATTTTGGCAAGTGCAAAATAGTTTTAAGACATGCTTTTTTTGGGGGCATTAAATAATGGCGCAAATACCAGTAATTTGACGAGTGCAAACGTTAGTAAAACATGTTGCGTGATTCATTTGAATACTCTTCTCCCATAAATTTTGCGTCTGAAAAAGAAACTCTTAGAAATGCATATTCAATAAGGTCAGGTGGAAAAATAATTGTGTCTACAGCTTTTCAGCGCTAATTCATCACTGTGCGTCTTTAGTAAAACCTGAAACTACTATTTTAACGCCAAAAAACGGTTCGCCCTGGCTCAAGCTGTTAGTAAAACTGGCCCTATATATATATATATATATATATATATATATATATATATATATATATATATATATATATATATATATATATATATATTTTTTTTTTTTTTTTTTTTTACAGTGTATTAAATAGTAAATAATGCCTCAAACCTTCGGTTTTAATTTTCAGTGCCGTTCTGACCAGAGCGAACAGTGTGGCATTAAACGTTACGGTTCCATCGCTGTTCAGAGGCATGTTCATGGAAATCAGTCTCTGGAAACCAACACGGTAACACCAAAAATGAATGATTATACTGGTATGTGCATATGAATGTGTTTGTGTGTTAAATGTGTCTCACCTTGCAGGCAACACGATGGGGGCAGAACTTTCCAAACCCAAGCGGTGGCTGGATTCTCCTCAGCAGCGTCACGACATCCAGGTGCTTAATGCGCCCCCTGCAGAACAACACCAGGATAACACAGATAATCAGATGCATTTAATTTAAAATCAACCTGAAATCAAAATAGTGATATCGAGTCTTTGCACATAATTGCAAAGAAAAAAGTTAAATGCAATAATATGATTTACCTTTATTCGATTACATTTACATTTTTGCATTTAGCAGACGCTTTTATCCAAAGCGACTTACATGGCATTCAAGTTACAGTTTTTACATTTTATCAGCTCTTGCTTTCCCTGGGAATCGAACCCATGATCTTGGCGTTGTTAGCGCCATGCTCTACTATTTGAGCTACAGGAAAGATTACATTACCAATCCCTTTTATTTTTTAATCACTCTTATAAAGAGACACTATTTTACTATTCAGTCAATTCCTCATAGATAAAATCAAGTCAAAATGGAATATCCTATTGAAAAGCGTCCAATTATGGAAATAAAATGTGTTTCAAATGCCATTGCATGTTGATTTTGAAGTTACTATAGTGTTATTTGGCTTACGTTGCCTCAGGGTCATATTCAGCCCAGATCTTCTTGAACTCGTCTAAATGATGCGGCCCAAGTATCGACCAATCACGGGTCAGATAGTCAAAGTTGTCCATGATCACAGCAACAAACAAATTAATGATCTGCAAAAGAGCACATACAGTATATGGCACGTTCAAATACAGAAAGATCTACGATTTACGACTTAAGACAGAAAGATTTACAAGTTGAAAGCACGAGAATGTCACCACAAAGTCATAATTTCAAGTGGGATATTCTTCAAGCCCAGAGTTTCTTAGTTGCATGTTAGCAAAATATATGGTGGATACAGCATCTTTATTGACAGTAAATTTGTAAGTTGCATGTACAAAATTCCATAATATTGTACATTTACGATAGAATATATAATGATTCAATTCATAAATTGGATAAAACAAAACAAAGCAAAAAGCAAAAACACACCCAATGTGCATTCTTTATTCATCATTTTGTACATGTAGAGTGTAAAAATCTTGTTAAATTTAATTGCTCCGAGCAAATTATGAAATTATGGCATCAAAATGACGTCTTCCCAACTCATAAATATGAACTTCCCCGGAGGACTTGAATGTGCAAGTTGATGTGTGCGTCTATGCATATGCATGTTTGAGTGAGAGTTAATACTCACAAGAAAAGCACAGAGCATGTAAAAACTCATGAAGTAGAGAATAGCGAATCCAGAACCGCAGGTGTACTCCTCCCCAGGTAGGTATTCTGACTTGGGGTCACAGCGTTGACCGTACAAACAGCCCAACATGATCTCCTGCCACCCCTCTCCTGTGGCACACCTGAGGACAGATATGTCTTTACAAACATGCTCAGAAACTCGTACAGCAAAGCGTTCACACTTCCTACCTGAACAGCAGTAGAACAGCTTGAGGAAAAGTCTGGAAGTTGTTGTTACGGTTGATCATGGTACCGTCTAATAGTGCAATTTTGCCAAACACCTGACAGAGAACAGATAGGTTATCATTTAGCACAACACTGAATATATCACACTCATTATGGGTGTATTTTACCTGCATGCCGATGACGGCATAGATAAAGAACAGCATAACGATGAGGAGAGCCACATATGGCAAAGCCTGAAAAACACAAACATTTACCATAAATGCATTTACACCACAAAATTTCAAATGCATAAATGATTTTAGCAGATTAATGTTTTTTTTTTTTTGAACATTCAAATAAGAAATGTTGGGAAAAATGCAACAATACTTTTAAATATGAAATCAAACCACCAAGTAGGTTTTAATGAGTGAGTCATTTAGTCATTCATTCAAACGATTCATTCAAACAGCTGATTCATTCAGAAACGAGGCAAGTTACTGTCTTAATGAATGGGCCACTGAATCATTGACTCACTTGATTCGTTCAAAAACGTGGATTCGTTTAGTAACGAAATGCTGCTGTGTTGCTCGGAGACTCACAACAGTTTCGCTGTGGCTTTGATTGGAACGATTTTCGTCAGCGAAATTGAGCAAAAACTGTCAAAATTGTGTCTAAAATGTAAGCCACTTAATTTTAACTTCTTATTGAACTACTTTTGTATAAAATCAGTGTCACAATGCAGTCGTGCTGATATTCAGGGAAACATTTTGGTCGTGGAATGCTTACCCAATATACCCAATCATACATTATAAATATCATTTTTTACAGCATTATGCATTTTGTAACTGTTTTGGCTTCTGCATGAGTCTCTCTCGCACATTCACTCAGGCTGCGCGAGCCTCATCTGGCACGACATCAATACATTATCAGTCGCCGTTTACACTGAATACAATAAAAAAAAAAAAATTGAACGAAAAAATTTGGTGGCCAAGTTTCAGTGCTTCCCAAGTTATTTTTGTTATTGACATTTTAATCAGGCTTCTTGTCCGGTCGGGCAAGTAAAATTCTCTCTACTTGTCCCAGACAAGCATTAATCGAGCCCTGTTGGCGTACTACTTGTGCACAATGCACTTTTCTTAATATTAAGTCTAAAATGTGTTTTAATGTCACTTTTGATGAGAATTGTATGATCTTCGAATAATATCGGACTTGTACATGAAGTATAAAATATACTAAGTATATCTTTAATTGTACTTCAGCACTACTTCTGCACAATTAAAGTGCATTAAGGACAAAATTAGTTGTTCCAATTTAGCAGACTTTAAGTATACCAGTTTAGTGTACTAAAAGTACAATTGCAGGACATTTTATCAAGTATGTATTTGTAGTATACTTAGCATGAAATAAATGTATTTCAAATATATTTAAGTATATTTATTTATTTTTCACTAGGGTACATCTGCAAGACGTATTTTTTTAGAATGGTTGCTCATCTGCAATACGTCTATAGGATGTTTACTACCAGATGTCAAATAGACGTCTATTAGATGTCTTTAAGATGTTTATGATTTAGATTGTATGTAAAACTGACATCTTACAGACGTCTGTCAGATGTTTGTATAGAGCAGATGCTTTCCAGATCAAGAGATCTTTAGCAGACATCTTGCAGATGTACATGTGCTATCTTTGTGGCCAGTCGATCGGTGCATCTCTATAAACACATCTCTATCAGAGCATCCTAATGACCCAGTGGAGCATCAGACCTGGAAAGATTTGATGAAGGTCCACAGCAGGTTGCGAATGCCCTCAAAACGGTTGAGCAGTTTCACCAGACGCATGACACGGAAAAGCCGGAAGAGTGTGATTGATACGCTCATATTCTCAGAGTCCTGAGGAACAAAGAAAAACGCTTGAGAATCTGTGGATAATACCAGCATAGATCTTCTTAGTAAGAACACATCAAAGCTTTACTCACTGCTATGGCTTGCATTGGATTCACTTCCTGAAAAGAGTGAAAACGTAAGATAGTAATTAAACTTTGAATCATGAGAATCCCTTTCCCTTGCAGTGTTGGATTATATTTGCAGGCAGAGCTGGGTAGATTACATACAAGTCCGTTACCGATTCCAAATTACATGATAAAAATTGTAGTTAGTAACGTAATCCATTACATTACACATTTCAGGTAATATAAGACTACTTTTGGATTACTTAAATTGACCTGTCTCGTTTATCACATTGAGTTAAATAGGATAATCTTGTATATTGACATAAAAATAGAAAAAGTAAAAAAATATATTCCATTTGTTGTTATTAAACATTGCAATACATTTAACATTAAACGTCAAGGTTTGTGAAGGAACTGCAGGGGGTTTGTGAGTTTAATGAAAAAGCAAAGTTAATAAATAAATCACAAAAATGTTAAATTAAAATAAATCATTTTAAAATTAATCAAAATAAAAAAAACTTACTAAAAATTTTTTTTTTGTTTTGTTTACCTGCATGTCATGTGACCATAACCAACAACAGAAAACCGAGAACATGCTTATGTGATATTTATTTTAAATAATAATATTCTTAATATTTATTTTAAAATTTCAGGAGGAAATATATTAGGTGAAAGAGGATCAGATGACGAAACATTTTGTGATTTTGTGCATTTTAATGTGTTTGAAAGACAAAAGCCCTCCAAATACCCATGGTTAAATAACCTACAGAGTGATAATTCTTTAAATAATAATTTAAATATAAAAATGAATGTGCTCATCAGTAGTTGATGCAATGTTGGAACACTTCTTAAACCTGAAATGATTTTTGTAAATCAGTTGTCAAATGCTGTGCAGTACCTGACTAATGACTGATCTCTGAGTGAATGTCCACAAAACTGGACAACTTTCTGAGTGTATATAAGCTGTAGGCTATTTTAGAAAAGAAAATTTAAAAGATGAAAAAGTGGAATTAGGGAGAATCTATAAATTATGAATATTTTATTGTTATTGTGATGTAATCATGTAATCCATAAAAAAGCAACTGTAGTCTGAATACAAGTATTTTAAAATGTAATTTAATCTAATTACAAGTACTTAGTTTTTGGAATCTGATTACGTAATCCAGATTACACGCAATCAGTTACTACCCAGCTCTGTTTGCAGGAATAATAAAAAATTCTGTTGAATTGTAGAGTCATGCTGTGTGTAGATGTGAAATAATAAAAAGATGTGTATATATTTACAGAACAGCCAGTGAGACAATACAGTCCACCCTGAGCTGCAAGAGCCGCCTGGAGATAAAGAAATTACCAGAAAAGATGAGTGAAGCCACTATCAGAACTCACTGAGAATGAAACAACAGGTAAAGTCAAGCACTGGAACACAGAGTCAACACATTGAGAAACTTACATCAATTTCACTTAACATGACGTCAACAATACTGCCCACCACGATTATGAAATCAAAGACGTTCCAGGGGTCCCCAAAGTAACCCTACCAGAAAGAAACACTTCTTAAAAGCAGTATGCTGCACTTAAGCATTTAAGAAGTAGTGACCCTGGAGCACAAAAGCAGTCATAAGTAGCACAGGTATATTTGTAGCAATAGCCAACAATACATTGTATGGGTCAAAATTATCCATTTTATGTCAAAAATCATTAGGATATTAAGTAAATATCATGTTCCATGAAGATATTTTGTAAATTTCATACCGTAAATATATCAAAACGTAATTTTTGATAAGTAATATGCATTGCTTAGGACTTCATTTGGACAACATTAAAGGTGATTTTCTCAATATTTTGATTTTTTTGCACCCTCAGATTCCAGATTTTCAAATAGTTGTATCTCAGCCAAATATTGTCCTATCCTGATGTATAAATCTCAATTTCAAAAAATTGACCCTTATGACTGGTTTTGTGCTCCAGGGTCACATATTAGTAGTTTTCCAGCAGTAGTCTAAATGGAGGGCTCACCTTTGCTTTGAAGGCGCCGAGTTTGAGGATCATTTCCACAGTAAACAGTACAGTGAAGATGACGTTCAGCATGTCTGAAAGATGGGTGATGTGATCTGACTGATTACAATGCTGAAGGATAAAGAAATGAGACTCAGTGAGATTCAAACTAATATTCAAATAGGCCTAATATATTTCTGGGATTGTAACTGTGTGTTCTCACCTGCATCCCCAGACACATGGTGTTGAGCATGATGAGGAGAAACATCAGGTACTCGAAGTAACAAGAAGTGACGATGTACCAAACCTGATACTGACGCGGGTTTTTAGGGATGTAGCATCTCAGAGGCCGGGCCTTTAGTGCATACTGGACACACTGGCGCTGCGAATGTGCAAAAACGCATTATAATCTGGAATCATGTGACTTCGTCGTGCGATCGGTTTTGTGATGCTTGGTACCTGGTTTTTGTCCAGCTCACAGTTTTTGTACTCCTGCTCTCCCTGTTCTTGGAAGGTGACAATAACGAAGCCCACAAAGATGTTCATCATGAAGAAGGCGATGAGGATGAGGTAAACGATGAAGAAGATGGAAATCTCAATGCGGTTGTTGTAAATTGGGCCAACGTTTTCCAAATTCGAGTCGATGGCTTTATACAACAAGCTGCACATACAAGTACAATTAGGAAAATGTGTTCAGCATTTTCATCAAAAGCTACACTATATTGCCAAAAGTATTGGGACACCAATTTTCTATTCTAACATGACAATGTCTCTGTGTATAAGGCAAGGTTCAAAAAGCAATGACTGATTGAGTCAGTGTGGAAGAACTTAACTGGTGTGACTTTAAATGCAGACCTTGAGCCAAAAACTCATCATCAAACACCAGTGACTTGTACATACACTATATGGACAAAAGTATTGGCACCCCCTTCTTTAGAACTGAAAAAGGCACTTCCAAAACTGTAGCAACAAAGATGGAAACATAATTAATGTATATAAAAATTGTATTTCCATCTCTGTTGCAACAGTTTTGGAAGTGTCTAAAATGACTGTACCCATATGTACAAGTCATTGATGTGATGAGTTTTTGGCTCAAGGTCTGCATTTAAAATCGCACCAGAGGTTTCTGCAGACCAGTCAAGTTCTTCCACACTGACTCGATCAGTCATTTCTTTTTGAACCTTGCCTTATACACAGAGGCATTGTCATGTTAGAATAGAAAAGTGTCCTGTCCAAACTTGCTATAAAATTAGAAGCACACAGTTCCCTAGAATATCATTATATGCTTAAACATTAAGATTTGTACTCATGGAAATTACTAAAGTAGCCAAATCTGTTCATCAGAAGGGGGTGACCCAATACTTTTGGCAATATAGTGTATGTATACTGTACAAATGTGACGTGCTGGCAAAATGAGTCACAACGAGCAAATTTTCAAAAATGATTTATTATTTTTAATAAATAGTTATTTTTTATATTTTACTTTCTTCATTAAAAGACCTTCAAAATGATGTATGAGTTGTCGGAATCGGACTAAAAATGACTAAGCTACACCTTTTTGAAGTCGATGGAGTCAATTTAGAGAAAAATCGAGTTAAAGTTTTCTGAAGGTTCCAAAGCAAAATCACCAAGCAAAGCTGCATCTTTTATTCCAATTCTTTTCTTAATAATCATTACTATATTAAAAATCACAATATAGCTTTTTATTTTATCTTTGTTGTTATAAGGAAGAACAGATGCAAAAAAGAACAAATATAAGAAAGAAACAAGTGTACAGTGTATTAAGTTTTTTATTTTACATCTAAACAAAAGCATTCAAGTAAGAAAAACAAATAATCAGATGTAAAAAATTAATTATTAAAACTACAAAAGCAGTTCAGTCAAGAGCAACGAGTGATTCCCTTGTTTCTTTTATCGTTTGATTAACATTAATGCGACAGAGGGTCTATATATTAAGACTTACTGTACTGCGCGGATCTAATATAATGTTACACATCCAAAGTTTTTTCCCCAACACTTCCCCAAACGTTTACTTAAGGCATAACAGATTATGTCTGCACGAGTACTTAAATACTGTGTATATGTGTATATTTATCAGGATTGCACGCCATCGGTGTTATCTTTTTGTGTGCGTTTTGGATGAGAATCAGCGCGAGAAGCAAGCAGAGAAAAGGTACTACTCTCAGAAAACATACAAATAAAGATCTTTTTTGGATGTTTAATTACTATTTGGAGCATTGGGATCGCTAGACGAGGGCTCAATGAACTCATTTTTGTGAAAATCTCAAATTCAACATTTTTCACTTATTTTGCCTGTAGCTCAAAATTAGCCTGTGTGCATTCACACTCTTTTTGCCAGCACAGCTCACAAGTATGAAAGGAAGTTGTTCATTAAATACCTACTCTGGCCAGCCCTCGAATGTTGACACGGTGAAGAGAGCCAGCATGCCATTCAAAATGTTGTCAAAGTTTAAGTCGCTGTTCATCCATAAACGGTGACAAAGTACCATGTCATGAAGAGCATGCTCCTGGTGTTGTATAAACATTCCCCTGAGAGCATCACAGAGAGAGAAAATGATGTAGATTTGGAGAGTTTTGAGATCTCAGAGTGAAGAATGAAAGTTCAACCATACCGGCATTCTTCCGCCGTCATTTTGAGCGGGTCTGTGCAGAAAAAAAATTTCCCCTGCCGAATTAACAGAAAAAAACAAAACATTAATTTCTCTCTATTACCAGACTCTAATATCATACATGCATAGATGTTGAAGAGCGAACTATCTGACCTTAAAAAGCTGAACACCAATGCAGGCAAACATGAAATCCAAGAGCATCGTGACTAAAACAATGTTGCCGATGGTCTTGATGGCCACAAACACACACTGGACCACATGCTAAAACACAGCAAAGACAGGATGAGGAACAGGGAGACATTTGTCATGTAATAATCCCAAAACTAGACTCTCTGAGATGACTCACTTTGAGACCTTTAGCTCGATTTATGGCTCTTAAAGGTCTCAACACTCTCAAGACCCTGAGGATTTTTACTACAGAGATGGCACTTGATCTGCGGAGAGACATGAGGACTGTAAAAGAATGTTTGTCATTTTCCAAAACACCCTATTTGTGGAAAAATGCCAAAACATGTATGTAAAGCTACATTCACGACTGCTTGTACACTACCAGTCAAAGGTTTTTGAAGAGTAAGATTTTTCATGTTTTTTAAATAAGTCTCTTCTGTTCACCAAGCCTGCATTTATTTGATCCAAAGTACAGAAAAAAACTGTACAATTTTGAAATTTTTACTACTTAAAATAACAAATATATTTTAAAATGTAATTTATTCCTGTGATTTCAAAGCTTAATTTTTGCATCATTACATCACATGATCTTCAGAAATCATTATAATATTCTGATTTGCTGCTCAAAAAACATATAATATTATTATTATTATTATTATTATTATTATTATTATTATTATTATTATTATGTTGAAGACAGCTGAGTAGATTTTTTTAGGTTTCTTTGATGAATAAAAAGTTCAGAAGAACAGCATTTATCTGAAAATAGAAATCTTTTGCAAGATTATAAATGTCTTTATCATCACTTTTGATAATATTGCAAAGTGTATAATGTTACAAAAGCTTTTTATTTCAGATAAATGCTGATCTTTCTGTTCATCAAAGAATCCTTGAAAAAATGTACTCAACTGTTTTAAATATTGATAATAATAATAGTGCTGTCAAACGATTAATCGCAATTAAACGCATCCAAAGTAAAAGTTTTGTTTACATAATATATGTGTGTGTACTGTGTATATGTATCATGTATATATAAATACGCACACACATGCATGTATATATTTAAGAAAAATATGTTATGTTTATATATTAAATATATTTATATATTATATAAATTATATGAATATAAATGTATACATGTAAAGACGTAAATATTTTCAAATATATACTGTATGTGTGTCTCTTTATATACACAATAAATATACACAGTACACACACATATATTATATAAACAAAAACTTTTATTTTGGATACGATTAATCGCAATTAATCGTTTGACAGCACTAAATAATAATAATAATAAAAATGTTTCTTGAACAGCAAATCAGCATATTAGAATGATTTCTGAAGGATCATGTGATGTAATGACGATGAAAATTCAGCTGTGATCACAGGAATAAATTACATTTTAAAATGTATTCAAATAGAAAGCAGTTATTTTAAATAGTAAAAATATTTCAAAATTTTACTGCTTTTGCTGTACTTTGGATCAAATAAATGCAGGCGTGGTGAGCAGAAGAGACTTCTTTAAAAACCATTAAAAATCTTACTGTTCAAAAACTTTCGACTGGTAGTCTTACATTTCTATTGCTCTAAGTCTGCTCTATTTCTATGTCAGAACAAGGCAGAATTGCTCTGAAATCTCACTCCATTCCCATGGACAGCAGGGAGACACCGACAACAATCAGGTCCAGGATGTTGAAAGAATTACGGCAGAAAGACCCCTTGTGTAAGAAGGCACCATACGTGGTCATCTGCAGTGGACAAAGAAGAACTGAACCATTCACAGAATCAAAACCCAACAAAACAGCTTCTAAGAACACACACCAAACTCTCATCCCACCTTCAGCACAATCTCTGCGGTAAAAACCGAAGTGAAGACATAATCAGCGTAGGCCAGGACCTGGAGCACAGTAAGAAAGGTAGCTGTTGAAAGCAACGGTAGGTACAAATAGATAGATATGCGAGTCTAGAGATTGTGTACCTGGTTCCTGAAGGACATTGGGTCAATTGGATCCTCAGCAGCCAATGAGATGCTGCTAAGCAAGATGAAGAGGAGGATGATGTTGGTGAAGGTTGTAGCATTGATGATGCGATGGCAGAGTTTGCGGAACCTGAGCAGAAAAAAATCAAAAGAAACCCTAGTAAACAATGAAACTCCCAATATATATGAGGTTAACGAAAATGCAGGTGAGATTTTACTTGTTCTGTGGGCCGAAGATGAAGAAGGAACTGGCCTCTGGCATGGGTACCTCTGTCTCCTTCAGTTGCAGGTCTGCCATTGGACGAGGCCGAGGACTGAGAGGAATCTCTGGTTCCTCCTCCTCATCGTCACCTAGGCAACAAGTCAATCAAAACATGAGACTGACCTAACGGTAAGCCATAAGAACTGAACAAACTAAGCTAAATTGTCCTTTGTTTTACCTGGAAAATCAGCTGGAGGAAATGGATCTTTAATCTCGTTCACATTTGATTCAAATTCATCCACTTTGAGCTGCACGTTAATATAAAGAAACTCATGAGTCAGATTAGCCGTTAAATATCTTTTTGTAGACTGAACTGCCCAAATCTGGCATCATTGTGGTCACAGTTAAAAGGGTCATGAACTGCCTCTGTTTTGTATTTTGTACTGTTCCCTGAGGTCCATGTTATCAAGATTTTTTAATAAAAAACATCATAATTTAGAAGTAATAGGCTATAGTCACAGCATCGTCTTCTAGTTTCAATCTTTTTGAAAATCCCGTGTCGAATTGTGCCTTGTTTGTAAACAACTTTACACAACTTGGCACTGCACAGCGTCTTGTTGTTTTTGGAGCATCTTTATCGTTTGGTTTCTGCGTAGACCTGTGTTCGCCTCTCATTATTTACACTACATGTGTGAATCGGTGGGCGGGCTTAACAGGCAGCGATGTAGAAGCAGGCGTTGATCTAAAGCTGCGGAGGCAGTGCTTATCCACACTATTACATCATAGAGTGGCACATTCCACAAGCTGTTGTTTTTGCAGACTACCTTCAATATAAGTTGTTTTTAGACTAACGACTTGAGTTCTGAAATTTACAGGATGTTTTTATAGTACAGTGACTACTTATATGTCAAAAGATCAAGGGAATTTTGGTTACTCGGTTCATGACCCCTTTAATGTGCATTGTCCAAATGCAAAATGCACTTCTAGCACCATTTCATATAATAATGTCATTCTGTCAGTTACAGGTGGTTTTGACCTTGGCTGTGGTGGGAATTCCATCAATCTTGGCTCTCTGCTCGGCTAGTTTCTTTGCCAGCATGGCCTTTTCTTCCTCTGCCTTATCAGGTAGGTTTTCTCTACACCAAGAACAAACCAAGCATCAGAAATGTTTGTAAAAAGTCACTTTTCCCTGCTATTTGACCTTTTGCACTCACCTAAGAAGTCTTTTCCGCTTCTTCTCCTCTGCCTTCTCTTTCTGGGCCGAGGTCAGACTCTCCGCCTCAGCCAGGTTATCCACTGCAATTGCCAGGAAGACGTTCAAGAGGATGTCTGCAGTTAACCACTCAGGAAGATCATATTCTTTATCCATATCACAGGCCATTTCTACAACTCGCACATTTGTGTTGCATGGAGGATACAGTTTCCACAGATGAACAGGATAATGAAGTAAATGCTGACTAGGATTCCAGGCATGGCAGGACCTCCGTGAGCCATGATGCCATCATACATGACATAGTTCCAGCCTTCACCTGTCAGGATCTAAAACAGAGACACTGGACAGGCACTGTGAATCGAAACATCGTGCTCATCATATGAATGAAAAACTCACCTGGAAAACCGTGATCAGAGCCTGAGGAAAATTGTCAAAGTTGCTTCGTCTCACGTGCTCATCTGGAAAATTAAACTTCCCTCCGAAAACCTGCATACCGAGCAGGGCGAAGATGACGATGAAGAGGAAGAGGAGCAGCAGGAGGGAGGCGATGGATCGCACAGAGTTCAAGAGCGACGCCACAAGATTGTTGAGTGATGTCCAGTACCTGAAAATCATGCACAGTTCCAGTAAATTCTGATGCAGATGTACATGCTTCATTCTTCACGGTGGTGTCAAGAACAGTGTTGGGGGTAACGCATTACAAGTTATGCAAGTTACGTAATCTGATTACTTTTTTTTAAGTAACTAGTAAAGTAACACATTACTTTTTAATTCAGAAGGAAATATCTGTGTTACTTTTTCAAATAAGTAACTCCAGTTACTTTGTTTCCCATGTATTGACTGACAGCTCTTGTGTTGCCATGTTGAGAGAAATCAGGAATAAGTGAAGAGGTGTTGTATGTAAACATGATCTAACTATAGTTCTTGACTAAATATCATCATGTGTTTACTCATCTCACCTGCACAAAACCAGATTCAGTATTACTCAAAATGAATAAATACAGTCAAATGCAAACTAAATATTATACAAACCTGCAATAATTAAATATGTTAAATAAGACAAATATGTATTTAATCCCATTTCATTAACCAATGTCTTTGCTACTGACCTTCGATGATCAAATTCAACCATACTAAGCAAAAATGACACATTTGTTTTTCATTTTTGTTATTGATGAATAGTGAACTTTCTTCTCCTGCATCATATTCTTCATGTGATTAGTTTGAGCTGCGCTCTCTACTGTACAGACGTGAATTTACATTTCCTTCAGCCTGAGGTGTGTTTATTTCACTTTTACATTTGTAAAAGAAGAAATTTTTTTATATTAAAAACAAACAAGCAAGCCCTGCCCAGATTTAAAAAGTAACTCAAAAGTAAAGTATCGCATTACGTTCCATAAAAAATAACAATCGTAAATAGTTACTTTTTTAGGGAGTAATGCAATACTGTAATGCTTTACTTTTAAAAGTAACTTTCTCCAACACTGGCCAAGAATCACGTACCGGGTTACTTTGAAGAGGCGCAGCAGCCGAATACAACGCAGTATGGAGATCCCCATGACGGACATAACATCCATGCGTACGAGAATGAGCTCAAGGATTCCCACAGACACCACAAAGCAGTCAAAACGGTTAAAGAGGGACATGAAGTACGACGGCAGGCCCATCGCGTACATCTTCATAAACATCTCCACCGCAAACAGAGACAACAGCACCTTATTGGTATTGTCTGCAAATAAGGTAAAAACAATATAAGTAAATAATCTTATGGAAAATCTAACTAAAATCAACTTTCGGAGAGTTTCTAGCTGGTTGAAGCTGGTCTTTTATTGGTAGTTTACTGCCAAGACTTTTTTTCATTCAATGAGTAGAAATTGTGAATATAACAATGTTTATTCTTTGTATTCCACAGAAGAACGGAAGTCATACAGATTTGAAACAACTCAAGGGTGAGTAAATGATGAAAGAAGTTGCTTTCTGACTGAATTATTACATAAAAATAACGCAGAAAGTACATTGCAGTAGTGTGCAAATATTAAAATGTAGTCTTGTTTTTGGATATAAATGAGGAATAGGGATATAACAATTCACTCAACTCACAATTCGATTCGGTTCATGATTTTGATTTCACGATTCGATTTTCTCACATTTTTTTTCAACAAAATGAGATTGAAGACATTATACAGTAAATGAGGTGTTCTTTTATTAGGCTAGTGCTGCACATTTCTTTGTGAAATTGAAATATAACAAAACTAAATTTAAAACAAACCCCAAATCAAATAAGCAAGTTACACAAATAAAAGAAATATCTTCATATAAACAAACTAAGGCTTTGTCTGTGCTGTTTCCATTAAAATTAGAGGCAACCACTGCATTTTAATCATCATCCAAACAAAGATGCAGTATGAGCAGTTTTTAATCTAAATTAGACTGTATAATTTTGAAATTTGAAGCAAAAACAGAATGGTCTGACTTTAGTTTTGTGAAACTAGCCTACATAAAACATATCTGAACGAAACAGTAGACGAGCTGAATGAGCCGCAGATTCACTCTCTGCCAGCAGGTGGCGCTTATGAACAGCAATGATACAGTGTTTACCGCTGTAAACAAAGCAGAGCTGCGCTTATAAACTCTACTTTAATATGCATCGTTCAGAGGCAAGATGAAAAGAAAATACCACGTAAACTTTCCTAAAGACAGTCAGTTCCCCTCAGAGATACATTCATATAAACTCCTACTCCAATTGTGTCACGAGTTGCATAGCATCTGATTTGAATCGTCACATATTTGAGTCGATTTTCAACCGGCTTGCGGTTAATCGTTACATCCCTAATGAGGAATGATGTTAGTGGGCGCAGAACAGAACCTTGGAAGTTGGTGAGAGACTCGGTCTGACCATGGTGTTCGGTTGCAATTGCCAGTGTGTTGAAGAACACCAGCAGAATCACCAGCCAATGGAACAACCTGGACTTAACCCATGCACGACACTTTCTCCTAAAAAAACGGTTCCAGCGACGAGCATGTCGACTGTAAAATGCACACACAGAGAAATTCAAAGAACTTGCATGTGAAAAAAATCATTTTGGAAATGAAGTCAATCATTCCTAGCAGTTGATCGCTCAACTTACACATAATACATGAGTTTGTTGAGTGCTTCCAGCTCATAGAGGGTTTCTGTGTCGGATCCATCCTGTAGTGGAAGCAGACCTGTGGAGACCAATCCCAGACATGATTGTACCACATTTAACCAGACTTGATTTACAATGGCTGTAGCCTGTTAAAGTGTGTTTGAGAGTGTGTTTGAGCACCTTGCCCCTCCTGGTCATTGTCCATGACTTCTGCCTGTGTGATCCACTCCATGTATCCCTTCAGATCCTCGTCAAACTGCTGACGCTCCCTCAGTTTCTGATACTCTCCGCTTCGAGAACTCTTCTCTCTCTCCTTAGTGAACTCGCTGACAACATAGAGAAGGACAAGTATCGGATAATTTACAGTTAAATTGCTCAGTAAATAGGGATAGTTCACCCAAAAATGAAAATTCTGTCATTATGAATGAATGAATGAGGCATTTATATAGCGCTTTCTTGTGTATTGCCATACACCCAAAGCGCTTTACAATCATGTAGGGGGGTCTCTCCTCAACCACCACCAGTGTGCAGCATCCACCTGGATGATACGATTAAGTACTCACCCTCATGTTCCAAACCCTTAAGGCTTTCATCTTCGGAAGACAAATTAAGATATTTTTGATGAAACCCGAGAGCTTTCTGAAGATGCATAGATAGCAACACAACTGACACATTCAAGGCACAGAAAGGTAGTAAGAACATTGTTAAAATAGTCCATGTCACATCAGTGGTTCACGACGACTAAGAAGAAGAGAAGAAATTGTTAAATAAAGTCGTTATTTTTGTTTTCTTTGCACACAAAAAGTATTCTCATAGCTTCATAAAATTATGGTTAAACCACTGATGCCACATGGACTATTTTAATGATGTCCTTACTACCTTTCCGGGCCTTGAATGTGTCAATTGCGTTGCTGTCAGAAAGCTCTCAGATTTCATAAAAATATCTTAATTTGTGTTCAGAAGATGAACAAAGGTCATACGGGTTTGTAACGACATGAGGGTGAGTAATTAATGACAGAATTTTCACTTTTGGATGAACTATCCCTTTAAAGAAGGTTACTGAAATGAATCTTAATACTCTACCAGTCAAAAGTTGGAACACACCTACTCATTTTTTCCATTATTCTAAAATGTGGACAATATCAGTAGAACAATACTGATTTGAAGACCTCAAATATTTGGACTTACCCGCACAGAACCCCCAGTACCAGATTCAAGATGAAGAATGAGCCCAAGAGGATCAGAGTCACAAAATACAACCAGGGCCACTCCATTCCTATCGCGTCATTTACCTATAATAGGTCAAGAGTTAGTCTTTGCATCCCTATCCTCTATCTCAGTGGTTCCCAACATATTTGATGTCTCCTTTATCTGACACACCCATTTCAAGTCTTGGAGTCTCTACTGACAAGCTGATAAGTTGAATAAAGTGTGCTCGGTTTGGGAGAAATGCAAAATTTCCAGAGTTGGGGGGAACTGCAGGGTTGGGAACCACTGCTCTTTGTGTAACCATTAAGGTAAGTGTCACTGACCCAGTACAGAACATCCGTCCAACCCTGAGTGGTGATGCACTGGTATACCGTGAGCATGGAAAATCCCAGATTGTCAAAATGGGTAATGCCGTTATTCGGCCCAGGCCAACCACCGCGGCACTCGGTTCCATTTAGAGTGCAGCGCCTTCCGTTACCAGCCTGAGCGCACGGAGCTGCCTGTGCATCATCCCCCGTGGCGATGATATCTGTGGCATGACAGAGCATGAACCTACATTTTTATTTACTGAAGATGGCAAAAGGAAACATTTTAGGTAAGTTTACTCAGCAGGCACCGGACATCAATATAGGTTGACATTTGGACCCCAACGTCGGACAGATGTTGCATTATGGTTGAGATTGAAAATCGGGGTGACATCAGTATTTGACATTGACTTAAAATTGAATTTTGGTTACTTTACAACACAACCTAAAAACAACAAAATATCAGCGTCAGCTGACGTCAGTTTTGCACATCAAATTAACATTGACATTAGGGGCCAGATTTACTAAACAGGGCAAATTAGTGCAAGAGTGCAATT
This sequence comes from Spinibarbus caldwelli, assembly GCA_039654775.1. Classification (NCBI taxonomy): domain Eukaryota; kingdom Metazoa; phylum Chordata; class Actinopteri; order Cypriniformes; family Cyprinidae; genus Spinibarbus; species Spinibarbus caldwelli. The sequence goes on from CM077230.1 coordinate 1,304,040, forward strand.
CCAAAACAGCGCCAATGGGCGTGGAAATTTCTGCGAGCGAGAAATTAAACAGCGCAAATTAAAGAACACAGGCACAACATCTCATTTACATATTGACCAACGCAATATACCAAGCTCAGCTCAAATTGGCGTAGTCGCAAATAAGCAGAGCCGATGCTCATCAGGTGACACAGGCACAAAATAGTTTAAGACATGCTTTTTTGGGGGATTAAATAATGGCGCAAATACCAGTAATTTGACCAGTGCAAACGTTAGTAAATCACGTTGCGTGATTCATTTTAATATTTTCCTCCCACAAATTTTACATCTGAAAGGGAAACTCCTACAAATTAATATTCAATAATTTCAGGCGCAAAAATAACTGTCCACACCTTTCAGTGCTAATTTTTCCAATGTGCGTCTTTTGTAAATCCTGACAGTACTATTTTAATGCCAAAAGGCGTTTTGTGCTGGCGCAAGCTGTTAGTAAATCTGGCCCTAGAAGTTGAACTGACACTAAATTTTGGTCACCTGACTTCGTAACCAAAATTTAACCAAATATCAACATCTTATGATGTTGTGTGCTTGCTGGGTAGATTTTGGTTTTGTGTAAATCCACCTCAGCTATGAGTTTCTCAGATCTTGCCTCATTTCTCACCTGTGCCAACGTGGTAACATGTTTTATGCATTTTGCATTTGAAAAGCTCCAGGCCTATGATGGCGTAGATGGTGACCATGAAGAAGACCAGCAGAGAGATGTGGAATAGGGGCAGCATGGATTTGAGAATGGAGCTCATCACCACCTGCAGGCCTGGAGGAGACATTACACTTGAACCAGCCAACTCAAGAAATGAGAAAGGTGAGCAGAGGAAGGTGATGATGGCACTTACTGGGGACCCCAGAGACAAGCCTCAGGGGCCGCAGGACTCTAAACGCTCGGAGGGCTTTCATGTCAAACCCGCCTTTCTGTTCCACCGGCGCCTCCACGCCACTGATGTTATTGATGAAGTCCACCACAACAGTGAACAACCTGAGAGGCGTCACGCAGTAAGTGTTTGTAATTGTGTAGGATGTTTCTGTCCATATTCAGGGAGTGGTGTGTGTGTGTGTCTTACCCCATTGTCACAATGACAAAATCTAAAATATTCCAGCAGTTCCGCAAATAAGCATCGGCGTGAAAGAGAAGCCCATACGCCACGATCTTCAGGAAACATTCCATAGTGAATATGATGAGAAAAATATACTCGAGACTCTCCTGTGAACGTACACACACACACAAAACATTGAGATGAATGGAGCTGTCAGCACACTTCAGTACAACCAACCATCTCAAGGTGTTTGGTGTCGATTGTGGCTTTTCTACTTCAGAACACTTTTGTTTTGACTTTGAATATTTGTCTTGACATGTCTTTTTACATTCTGGCAACTGACACATGTCGAATTTGGTGGAAACGTGATGAATAGATGCTAGAGCCTGACACTTTCTTCCGGTTTCAGCTGAGGCATTTTGAAAACGACCCTGGCATAGATGCTGTGAATTTTACCGCCAGCATGGTATTTACTGTTAGCATGACGTGAACACTGTTTGTTTCTATTGACACATACTATAGATAGATAGATAGATAGACAGACAGACAGATAGATAGAAAAAAAACAAGATGCATTACTTTATTACCACTGAAATGCTTTGAAGTCAACCTGATTACAAAATGAACAATCTGACATATCATATTACAAAGCACAACCTCCTTAGATAACAACGCGGTGATGAGAGAGTGCTGTGCGCGTGTGATAGCATGTAGTTTGAGTTTGTGGCTAATTTTAAAGCGTCCACACATGCAGGCGTCCCAGCGGCATGCAGTCGAAGCACCTGCTTCTTTCAGTCACCTGGGTCAAGGTCACGCACGCTTACAAGGGTTTAGTGGGGTGACTATCAGGCATTAGGTGTCAGTTATTCTGCCAAAAGACTAACTTAACACTGATTTATTTGGGATATAGGTCAATGTCAATGTTTTATAAGAACTTTATATACATATGGAAACATTTAAATAAACTGTATTTTAGTTTGGGTATGTAAACTATCTACAGCAGATGAAGACTGTATAATAAGGGTGTGTTCGGGGGCGGAGTCTGTAGGTGTATGTGGAGTCTAGAGGGAGTGTTGAGGGAGTGTATGAGGGTGTGGTCTATATGTTGGGGGTGTGTCTTTAGGAGGAGTCTACAGGCATTGGCGAAGGGTTTATGTGTTGAGGGAGTGTATGAGGGCGTGGTCTATAGGTTGGGGGGGTTGTCTTCAGGAGGAGTCTAGAGGTATTGGGGAAGGGTTTATGTGTTGAGGGAGTGTATGAGGGTGTGGTCTATAGGTTGGGGGGGTGTCTTTAGGAGGAGTCTACAGGCATTGGGGAAGGGTTTATGTCTTGAGGGAGTGTACGAGGGTGTGGTCTATGGGTTGGGTTGTGTCTTTAGGAGGAGTCTACAGGCATTGGGGAAGGGTTTATGTGTTGAGGGAGTGTATGAGGGCGTGGTCTATAGGTTGGGGTGTGTCTTTAGGAGGAGTCTAGAGGCATTAGGGAAGGGTTTATGTGTTGAGGGAGTGTATGAGGGCGTGGTCTATAGGTTGGGGGTGTGTCTTTAGGAGGAGTCTACAGGCATTGGGGAAGGGTTTAGGTGTGTTCGACTTGAAGTGGCGCTGCGCAGAATGATCAGTGTATGACATCGAAGTACTGCGAGAGCGATAAGAGAGCCGACGGACCATTATACTTTCGAATCACTCTTGTGGTACTTTGATGTCATACACTGATCATTCTGCACAGTGGCGCTTCAAGTCGAACGCGCCTTATATGTGTTGAGGGAGTGTATGAGGGCATGGTCTATAGGTTGGAGGTGTGTTGTTAGGAGGAGTCTACAGGCATTGGGGAAGGGCTTATGTGTTGAGGGAGTGTATGAGGGCGTGGTCTATAAGTTGGGGGTGTGTCTTTAGGAGGAGTCTAGAGGCATTGGGGAAGGGTTTATGTGTTGAGGGAGTGTATGAGGGCATGGTCTATAGGTTGGGGGTGTGTCTTTAGGAAGAGTCTAGAGGCATTGTGGAAGGGTTTATATGTTGAGGGAGTGTAAGAGGGCGTGGTCTATAGGTTGGGGTGTGTCTTTAGGAGGAGTCTACGGGCATTGGGGAAGGGTTTATGTGTTGAAGGAGTGTATGAGGGTGTGGTCTATAGGTTGGGGGTGTGTCTTAAGGTGGAGTCTATTGTATTTGTGTGTGAGAGAGACTCACTAAGTTGCTGTTGGTGTTATTCGTATCTTCCTCAGGCATGGGCATGAAAACGGCCAGAGCTACGCAGTTTGCAAAGATGGTGAGGAGGATGATGATTTCAAACGGTCTGAGAGAAATGATCAGGAAAATAAAAACATCCACCAACATGAAATTATTGCTGGTTTCTGAATGTTAAAATTATAGAGATAATACTGCAATAATGAACAATATGTCTGTGTGTGTTGATGACCGCAGTCTCAGTGTGTTGTTGTGTGTGTGCTAGCATTCTCTGAGATTAACATGTCTGTATTTAGTGAGCTGGAGGACAGAGCAGCTGTTCTCTCAGAATATCAGAGCGCCGTGCTGAAACACTGACATTTACACACCTCTACACACACGCTTGAGAGTGAATGAGCTCATTAACTAGCTATCATTTCATAGTTGCTTTTTTCAAACACTTTGATAACTGCATATTTGGCACCTATCATAATGAATGACTTTAAATGGTTAACCTATTTTAAATGGTAAATTAAGTTGTTTTTTTATAGTCTTTTTTTTTTTTTTTTTTTTTTTTGGAGATTCACCTGAGATGAATTTGATACTTAAATGAAGCATAACTAAGAATCTTATTTTTGTTTTTGTCATTTCTAAAATGATATTATTTTTATTTAATATTAGAATATGTTTTATTTATCATTTATTTTATACAGTTTTGTACAGCTGTTTAATATTTTTGTCAAAACCATGATGCACTACCTTTCAAAAGTTTGGGTATGATTTTAAATGAATACTTTTATTCATAAAGGACGCATTCAACTGATCAAAAGTGACAGTAGAAACATTTATAATGTTACAATATATAAATATTTAAAAAAAAAAAAATATATATATATATATATATTAATAATTAATAATTATTATTATTAATAATAATATTTCTAATAATAATATTGCAGAATGACTTTTACATATCTTTTACATACTTTTACATATTTTTACATATTAAATTCCACCTGATTGGCTGATCAGTTTAGTGATTATTTTAATGCAGAAAACTCCAAATAAAAACATTATTGTAATTAAAAACATTTTCTGTTTCATTAAAGGATACTTCCACTCTACAATGTTTATGCAGGCCTTGCGGAAGGGGTTCTTCAGCGTGAGGAAGAGGAGGGATCGCGCCGGCCGCGGGTTTCCACCTGTGGCCTGGAGCTTCTTGAGTTTCTCTCTCTGCTTCCTCTTGAGCGTCTCCTCATCCATGATGAAGGTGCTCATGGGTGCTTCACCGCCGCCCTCCATGATCTGATCAGAACCAGAGCAGGAGGCGCAGGAATCCTGGAGATCAGGTACTTGGCTCAGTAGTTCAGGATTTTCCTGTGGTTGAAAAATGAACGTGTACCCACCATCCGCTCTTCCATCTGTCTCTCTGTCTTTCTGTCCCTCAATCTATTTCTCTCGCTGCCTCTCTCTGCTCTTGTTTGGTTAGTACCGCAGCTGTCTGACTTAAAAAATAAATATAGACAATGCGTGTCACTCAGTTTAAGTGTGTGTGTTCGGGGACAACAGAGCATGACATAGTTATGGTCACAGAGATATAGATAAAAAGGCAGGACATTCACGCAGTCATAACTTTGGAATGTTCTCATTGGCTTGTTCTGTTTGGGCTTTGTGACATCACTGAGTTGCCAAACCAATCAGCTCACAGATAAGTCACTGTCATCTCTGTGGTTTCACATGATTTATGAGCTTTTTCTGATTGTCCCAGTCATTCTTGAGTTTCTTATCAACTATACAAATGTCTTAACCTGTCAAGAACATTTCTGGGTCATAAATTATGTTTATTTGCCCTGTAAAAATTATCAATAAACCAGGGCAAAATATCTTTTTCAGTGCTGAAACTCATCAAAATGTAACCAATTGCAACAATTTTTTAAAGCTGAATGGGACTCAACTAGAAATAATTGAAATGATTTGTACAGCCAATTTGATTAAACTTAAACATTTAAGGCAGCAACTGTGTTTATGAACATATTGAATGCAGTCATTTAAAAAAACAGAAACAAGACCACAGTCAGTGTATCTCTAAGTAAAAAACAGTCCCATTCCAAGTATAATTTAAGATTTATTTGAATACAAAAAAAGTGTAAAAGTTCATGTGATCACATGAGAGTTAAAAAGCAGAAACAGGGTGTCGTGTTGATTTCAAGGCTTATTTGGGCGTCATGACCCCTGTGCCCTCATGTGCAAGTCTGAAAACACAATACATCATGCTAGCCAACTAAAATGTCACTCTTGTGCCATATTCAACTTGTTTCAGAAGATTTCATTACTTTATTGAAGACCAAACTTAAAGGGGTCATATCATGACAATGCTAAAAATAACATTATTTTGTGGATTTTGTGTAATGCAATGTGTTTACGTGGTTTAAGGTGTAAACGTGCATTTCTGAAACGCATCGATTTTTACAAAGCTCATCATTCTGAAAAGCGCGGTGTGCTCTGATTGGCCAGCTATCCGGTGTGTTGTGATTGGCCGAATACCTCAAGCATGTGACGGAAATGTTACACCCCTTACCATATTTGAAAACACACAGCGTCTCCACGACAACAATACTACAGCGAGAATAAAAGTTATGCCTTCTTTCTTTGCGTAAACATTTGGGTGGTGTTATGCAAATCTTCCAACACAGTGACGTAGACGTGGGGAAATGAGGTGTTTTAGGAAGGTGTGGACTTTTATAAAGAAAACCTCTTCAGGTTTTAGACTTTAGTCTTTGGAACTTTACGGATCTTATCTATGCACGAACAGCTTGTAACACTCCAAAGACAAAAGAAAACTTGAAATGGCATCATATGACCCCTTTAAAAATAAACTTCTGTAATTATTTGCACATTTCCTGGATAGCTGCTCTTTTTGAATTACAAATTGTACTTTTGCTTCATTGAAACACATGCTAATATCTAATAAACAGCAACGTTTTGGTGGCGCAGGATAAAAGTCGATTGAACGATGTTTTCCGTACGTCTTTAACTCCCGACAGACTCTTCAGAAGATGATTCAGAAACCGAAAGCGGCGACGCTCCTCCATTCTGCTCCGCCCTGCCCGCGTTCTCCACCAAATCCTGCAGGTACTTGATGTAGCGTATGGCCGCCCGCAGCGTCTCCACTTTGCTCAGTCGTTTTTCCGTAGTCCCGTTGGGCAGGTGGTCACGTAGTTTGGCGTATCCCTGGTTTACGCACTTCACGCGCTGGCGTTCTCGCTCGTTGCGTTTCTGGATGAAGGCGGGCTCGAAGGGACATTCGTAAACTCCAAAGCTACCATGGAACGGCGGCAGGTACGAGAGCAGTGCCGCGCTGCCGCAGTAGGATCTATCGTAGACTCGCTGATCAACATGGGTCGGGTATAAAAACAGCGGCAAAGCACGATCGGCGTGAACGTCGTTCCCTCTGTAACCACCTGGGGGTGCACAGTACCTGCTGCTCCTGGCCAAATGGCAATGAGAGTCCTGGAGGGTTGCGTCCATGTTGAGATGAGGTGCACAAATCAGAGTTGGTTCAGTTCGTTTGTTCATAGATGAAAGCCACGCCCAAGGAAGTGTCTCTAAGACTGATGGATTAACGTGCGTTTCCTGAGGTGAGGAAGCATCGTCTTCTTCCTCGTTTAAATCCCAGACGCTCGGAAAACGGCTTCTGCTACTCTTTGAAAGCCCTGTGAAGGATTTCGAGAGAGACAGACGAGAGTTTAGACCTGAGGACTTCAAACACACTCTAGATTATCATAATAACTGTTTAGTCTGAGGTTCAAATGTGCGGGATAAGCCCACGGACGGTCCTTGCAATTAACACGGATTTGACATGAAATATAGACGAAAAGACCCAAAACATAGTCTATGAACACAAATGCCTGTTAAAATCGTTATCTATGCTTGCACTATACGTGCTATCCAAATAATAACGCGTCTGATTTATTGACAGAAATCTGAAGTTAAATAAGGTTTTATACAGGCACAGGTGAAGTATGTACTACGAACGCATGCATGTATTAGCGTGCTAGATAAAAGCGCGCAGCAGTGTGACAGTAATCCATCTCTAATTCACGACATTGTGTACTACACAAGAGTTATAGGAGGAAAGCAGAATGTGCTCGAGGAATAATAAGGTCTCTGAAAGAAAAATAAACGACTGACCTAATCCCTCATTGTGTTTCCAATTTAAAGACATATCTACGCTTGTCTTGTGTGTATTTGGGGCTCGAGGCGAAACATTAAATGATGTCTAATCTGTCTTTCAGTGGAAATCCCCTCAGCTGTGAAGTGGTGTCAAATTGGAGGTATTAAGGAGAAAAGATGGAAGCAGTGGAGAAATTATGAATGGAAACATGTCAGAGACTTTTCATGTGGCTGCAAAGAAAAACAATCCTGCTGCTCTTCTTGTGTCAAACGACCTTTGTGGGTCGTTTTATTGTCAAGTTAGCTGATGCAGCTTTTGAAGACCACATTAAAACATATTGAACAATAAATAACGTGTAGCACCAGTTACAAAATAATTTTCTTTAATAAATAATCCAAATATAACTTTTAAAAGATGAAATAATAAATCATTTAAAGTAATAAATAAAAAAATATATATAATAAATATTCTAATAAATGTAATCAGTTAAATGCAACTCTATCTATCTATCTATCTATCTATCTGTCTGTCTGTCTGTCTGTCTATGTATCTATCTATCTATCTATCTA
>CM077230.1:2074508-2177008 GCA_039654775.1 Spinibarbus caldwelli
ATGCAGGATCAACACTGTTCATGTATCGCAGGGTACAATTAAATTAATATACATTTAACCAGTTTAATATGAAGAGACAGTGAAATGTAGACCTTCGTTTATGTGTTTTGACCTGCACTGTACAAGACACGAGAACAGTCCGCTATTTTGTTTTTGTACGTTAGCATGGACTCTAACTTTAAAGTTAGCTAGTTTTAGCCAGAGATACCTTGCTGAAGCTCAAGATAACATTAACGTTCTACTTGAGCAGATGAAAATTGTAACAATGAGTGTATGACAACCAGAAAATGAACGTTTTTGTCTTCATTTGGATTGGGGTTGAATGATTAGGGATATTTATGTTTTTAATTATGTTTTTTTTTTTGGATTGAGGAAATGTAATAAAATAAATTATATTGCCCATCCTCTCAGGATACCTGGAATCAGTGTTACAAGTACCACAAGCACATCGTTTTTCCATTTTTGTAGCATAAACACCATAAAACCGATGCGAGCTTCGGATCTTCCAGCGTTTCTCTATGGTGCTGAAACGTGCAACTGATACTCGACTGCCATTGGCTCATCTGCGTTCGAGGGGAGGGGCTTATCATAGGTCAATTATCACTGATCCTCTCCTGACACACATCACATGTTTGTGGCCTGTTATAGATCTGCTGTAGTAGATCTACAGTGTTGTGAATCTGAGCTTGATGGAAATGAATGTGCAGTGCATTCAGTAACGTTTAAGCAATCAGGATAAGTCACTCTGAAAATTTTTCATGAGAAATGTCCACAATAACAGTCATAAATGTTAATTATTGAGGCACCAAACTACTGAATACCAGCACATCTAGTGACCCAAAATGTCTGATTAACCTGTAACTTTTAACACAACTAAACTGTGTTGACATTTATCATCAAAACAACAGCAGCTGCAGCATCTGATCATTCGAGTTTGATCATTTTGAACATTTTTGATGAAACAAATTGTGTACCTTACTGAATTAGTGAAATAATATAATATAATATAATATAATATAATATAATATAGGATGCACGATATTTTCAAACCAATATTGGAATGTCTTTAAATGTAAATATCGGCATCGGCCTGATATGAAAACTTAGGCCGATATGTCTTGCTGATAAGAGGAATACATTAACTCACATGTGCTCAGGGTGTGCTAGCAATTAGATCACGTCAGCATTGTGGCTCATTCATGAAGAAAGTTTTTGCCTGAATGGTGATTGGATTCACTGTTTTGGATCGCTATGCACCTACAGAATGAGACCTTCGGTGTAATAACAGTAATAGCACGTGCAGTGGCAGCAGCCCCGGGTCCTAATGCACGCTCAGTAAGGAGTATTAATTCTGAAGGGAGCGCTGTCGGCCTACTTCTAATAAAATGAAAGGAAAATACACAAATAATATTTAGACTGTTTATGATTAAATAAAGCAGTAATTGATGCCATAATCATGATTTTGTTTTGATTTAAAAGGTCAGAAGCTATAGCTTACATGAAAAGAATAAAAAAACATCACAAATTAAATAATTTTATATTTACTGATTTATTCATTAATGTGTAATGTGTTATATTTTTTAAACAAATTATGAGCTCTAAAAGATTTTCAGAATTTTTACAGCTTTTGCTTAGATCATTTACAAATGTTAAATCATAAAATAAAATGTTAAGGTTAACACTGCATCTTTCTGATAAAAAAATGCAGTGATTAATATATAGTTTATTTATAGTTATTTTCAAATCTTCAATATACTGTCATTATAAAATAACTTTATTGTTGTTTATTTAATTCTAACAAATAAGTTCTTGTTAAAAAACTAAGCAAAATTAAAAATAATTATATATCGGCATCGGCTATTGGCCAAAATGAATTGAAAATTATCTGCATATCAGATTTCGGCAAAAGTCTAATATCGTAGATCCCTAAATATAATACAATATATTTATACATAAGGTAATTAATTCACATGCGTATCATTTATTTTGCATTATTTCATCACGTCTCACCTCAGTGTGTTCAGTTGACAGTTAGGATCCTGTAGTAAATCACTGAGCTGCTTCACTCCTGATTGTCCAGGATCATTTCCTGTGAGATCCAGCTCTATCAGGTGTGAAGGGTTTGATCTCAGAGCTGAAGCCAGAGCTTTATAACCTTCTTCAGTGATACTGCAGTCTGAAAGTCTATTAAAATAAGATGTTATTCTTCCTAAAGTTCTATATTGGTGAACATAAACTACAACAAATGCAATTTTTGCATTATTTTCCACAATTATAACCTACAGTTGCAATCAAATTTACTCAACCCCTCAGAGACTGCATTACTTTACAAATACAAGCTTGTCTGAAGATCCAGGATAAAATAAAAATTGCATCTATAACAGTTCACTGCCATACTAAAAGTGATAATGTCAATATATAAATGTCATATTTTTGAGTATTTTAATAACAGAGGTATGTCATAATTATTCAACCCCTATTCAACATTGTTGTTTTTAAGTCACTTATTTGCATGGTGGGGAATAATATTGTCTCAAAACACAATTAAGCTTTAGAAACTCACTTTAGAAATTAGCTTGAGCTGTTACACTTACATACAGTTGGCCCATGCACGTGCTGAAGTTGAGTAGCAAAAATCAAAAAAATAAAAAAGTCAACAGAGCTCTCACAAAAGATAAAGAGAAAACCTACAATGTACAGCCAAAGACTTGCAAGATGAACCAATGAAAGGAGGAAAACCATTTCAATGCAGTAAGTACAACACTAGACAAGTATGGCCTTCATGTTGAGGCATCTTGCTGAATACCACTATTGACCAAGAACAAAAAAAGGGTGACTTGAACTTGCTATAATTCATTTGGACAGATCTGTGGAGTTCTGGAAGAATGTTTTATGTAGTGATGTGACCAAACTGGGACTTTGGCGGATCAGTCCTGTTATGGGGTTGCTTTACTGTAGCGTGAGTGGAAATCATGACCATATCGTCACTGTCGGGCAGAATCCTCGTATCTCCAAAACCATTATTTTTCAGGAAATTAAAAAAACGGCATATTTTTTGAGTTATTAAACATTGTATCGTTAAAGTTGGTATTATAACTTATATTGCTATCATATACTGTTGTGTACCATTTCCCCAAAATCATGTTTAATCGGAGATAGGAGATTTATGACTTGGGAGCAGGGAGATACGAGATTACGCTGTCATTGATAAGAATGGTACGGACACAGACGTCGCTGCTGCCAGCAGTGTTCATCAAAGTCTGCGGTCGCGTTGAGCCTTTTGACAAGAGACAAGGTTTTAAGAGCTAATCAAAGCTAATGATTGTGGTTACATACATCTTCCTAAACTCTATTTTAAACGTTAGAGCTATGAGTGATGCAATACCAAAATAAAACGATAAACTAACTAGGCTGTCTAATAGGCGGAAATTAATCTGCACGCAAACAAAGTCGGCGGTCGCGTTGAGCCTTTTTACAAGAGAAAAGGCTTCAATAGTTAACCAAAGCTAACGACTGGGGTTACATACATCTTCCTAAACTCATTTACCTCAGAGGATGTGTTGCTCGATGAGGATTCGTTGCGACTTTCAATCTTGAGGAGCGGGACGTGCAGAGAGTTCCTCAGGGGCAGGGGCTCAAATGTAAAATAGGGGCAATGTAAAAAAAAAAAAAAAAAATTATATATATATATATATATATATATATATATATATATATATATATATATATATATATATATATATATATATATATAGGTCAAAAGTTTGGATACATTACTATTTTATATTTTTGTAAGAAGTCATTTATGGTCATCAAGCCTGCATTTATTTGATCAAATTTTTAATGTACTTTAAAATACATTTTATGCAATTCTGATTTATTATCAATATTGGAAACCTGTGATACTTTTTTCAGGATTCTTTGATTAATAAAAAGTTTAAAAAGCACAGCATTTATTTAAAATATATATTTTGTAACAATATACATTGAAAAGCTTGAGGTTTTGAATAAATGCTGTTCTTTTTATTTTTTTATTTATCAATGAACCCCAAAAAAGGTTCCAAAAATAAATAAATAAATACATAAATAAGCAGCACGACTGTTTCCAATATTGATAATAAATCAGCATATTATATCTGAAGGATCATGCACTGAAGACTGGAGTAATGATGCTGAAAATTCAGCTTTGATCACAGAAATAAATGATATTTTAAAGTATATTAAAATAGATAAACATTCTTTTAAATTGTAATAATATTTCACAATATTACAGTTTTCTGTATTTTTGATAAAATAAATGCAGGTTTGATGAGCATAAGACACTTTCATAATGCTACATAATTATCAAAAATGGTAATATGATAAAATCCTTTCATGTCACCATTTCGCCAGCCTACACTTCACATAATAGGCCTGTAGGTGGCACTTGGGCTTGATTAATTATGATAGTTTCATGAAATAGTAAACGGTGCTTCATACAAAAGCATCCATTTTCTCAGCGATGCAATTTGATTTATAAAATGAGACAAACCGCAGATCCAGATCGCTCTACAAATAAGCTTGTCTGCCTCATGTCATTTTCAACCGATTTATGAATAAGAACGGAAAATGTCTGCTCCAATTCACATTATTGTCCAATGAAATGTGTCAGATCATGATTGGTTGGTGTATTATACATGACAAACGGGCATTGATGAATTATGTAATATTCTCTAAACTATATAATATATGGATTTTTTATTAAATCGACACACTAGCTTTGATTACTGATGGAAAAAAAAGTTTAAAATATTGTTTGGTTTATTTTCTTTCCTTCCCTTCGATCTATTCACTGAAAGAACCATATATGGCTTGAGATCCTATGGTTTCTGAACAGACTGTGGAATATCAGTCAGTCGAGCAAAACGCACGCAACCCATAGCAGCCTCAGATTGACAGATATCTAAAAATAAACAGGAATTTTCCGACTTTTGAGCGATTAGTTACCGTTTTGTGCACATTGTCATGTTAATTATAATTCAAATTCATTTAGTTTTATTGACTACAATATCATTGCTATTTGTCTGAGAGGTTCACTTTTGAATAATTTTGATAAAGGGCAGGGGCTTGAGCCCCCAAAGCACCCCTTCTGCACGCGCCTGTTGAGGAGACATAAAGCCGCGAGGCTCCCGCGGAGTGAAGAAGAGGCAGAGTTACGAGACTTCTCAGACAGTTGAAGTGTCCAATGGAGTTAAGAGATTTGCGCTCAAGCTATTTTCAACACTTTAGATTGGTTAATAATTTGTAAAAAATAACATACCCACGTGGGGACTGACCAATAGCATAGATTTGTGAAAAAATATGAAATTGACAAAATTTGGACATACGAGGTTTCCGCCCGACAGCGACGATATGTAGGACATCATGGGTTCTCTGAAGTATCAGGCCATTTTGACAAGAATTGTGATGCCTTTGGTGCAAAGACTGAAGCTGATGATCAATGGACTTTCCTGCAGGACAGCAATCTATATCTATTTCTGCTTGTTTCAGGGATCAGTCATAGAATATTATTGAGTGTCCTGTTCAGTCTCCAGATTTAATTCTAATTGAAAATATCTGGTTGAATTTAAAGAAAGCAGTGCCAATGTGAAAATCAAAGATTATGTGTCTTTTTGGGGGTTGAATAATTTTGAACATGAATGTTTAGAGCCAGTTTGAATTTTATCATGATTCAATGTTACATTCTCAGAATCACTCAAAATTGTATTAAACTTTCTCTAATACTTTACTGATGCCTTTGCTGAATTGTTTTTATAAAATTGTGTTCTCTACAGTAGAATGCCTTGCAGGTCAAGGGGGTTGAATAATTTTGATTGCAACTGTATTATAACTTTCTTCAGTGATACTGCAATCTGAAAGTCTACAGAAAGACAAAATAAATAAAAACATTTATTACACCATTAGCATATTAACATTTCCCATCACCTCAAAAAAGCAATCTGTTTGTCAATATTTTCTAAATGTATCTACACCAACACACCAATTTGACATTACTGACTCATTTCTTGTGACACAGCGCCAGTTTACAGACCAGCTGGAGCTTTACATTGATTCAGGTTTAGATTACATTTTAAAATGTAGAAACTGTAACTTGAATGCAATGTAAGTCGCTTTGGATAAAAGCGTCTGCTAAATGCATAAATGTAAATGTAAATGTAACCAAATTCAGACCTGAGTATCTGTAGTGTCTGTGAATTTCTCAGCAGACTGGAGATTTCTGTCACTCCAGAGTCTCCTATTTGATTCCTGCTCAGATCCAGCTCTCTGAGGTTTGAATTAAACGCTGATGCCAGAGCAGCACAACCTTCATCTGTAATACTGATGCAGTTTAACCTGTAGAAGAGAGAACAAAACTAATTAAGCTATACATACTATTACGCTAATAGCAGCTGTAGCTACTACTTTTATCCACCAATATGAGATTTTCATGATAATCTTACCCTGTCAGAAAAATGGGTACAGTTGGGGTCCGTTTGTGAACACTTAAGTACAAATGGTGAAGTTGTACCCTCAATGGGTCATAGTTGCACCTCAGGGTACTCATATGCACCATTTAAGGGTAAAAAAGGTACAAATATGTTTCCAACTGTCAGAGGATCCATGTTTGGACCATTTAATCCCCAAATAAAGGTACAATCACTTGTGTGACAAAAGGAGTAAGCCAAAGTGTATGAAACGGTCAACCAAAATAGATTAAACATAGCAAAATAATCATTTTCATGAGTTGTTGGTTATTTGGAAGAGATGCACAAAATGACTAAATATATTTAAGAGCCCATGTACATACATCAATACAATTTACTGAACAGTATTGACATTATCTTGATTCTCTGCATAATCAATAAAATAACTTTTAAACATAAAGCGAATGTATTAAAGTATGCCTGTCTTTTTAATTGTTATTTTAAACAATCCTGTGAAAAATGTGAGAATGTAATACTTTTGAATGTTTAATAAATGTGATAAACAACATTCTGGCCTTTTTAACGTGCTGTATTGAGTACAAATTTGCCATCAAAAGGTACAAAAGGCTTGTCACTGGGGCAGTACCCTTAAAAGGAAAAATTTCACCTTTTTTAAAGGTAAAAGTCCTCCTCAGTATTTTGTTCCAATCACCTGGATTTGCTAATTAGCAGATGTGGGACCAAGTCATTCCTTTCAAGTCTCAAGTCAAATCCCAAGTCCTCAAAGAGTTAAAGTTAATGAGATGATTAAAAGATGATTGTGCATTAGTGATGAACACCTAACAAGCAGCATCATTGAAGAAAAGAGAAACACAAGAACATGTGACTTCAGTTACAGCCTTGGATGGAATCAACTGAAAAAAAAAAAAAAAAAAAAAAAAAAAAAAATCAAGATCTGATTAAACAACTCCACAAACAGCATCACCAGCTTCACTCATTACTAACCAGACTGATGTTATTTAATGTCTGCAGAGTCTCTTATTGAGAATTAACAGAGGTTTATATGTTGATGTTTTATTGGTCAAGTTTATTGGTCAAGAAAATAAAAATATTTTTTTTTTTTTTTAAAATAACACGATGCCACCATAATTGTGGTCAGTGTTTGCTTTATTTTGTCTCTCGACCCTTTTTTTTTTTTTTAGTAATTTCAAGTAATTTGCTTCTAAGCAATTGCAATATTGTTTCACAGCAAACATTTGAGCATTGCTGAATCAAACCTAGAAGTAGTAGATTAACTTATGCTTTCTGCTTATGTTTGAGTTGTTTGAACTCAAGAAAAAATAAATAAATAAATAAACAAAAAACCTGAACTAAAAAAGTTATATTAAACAAATGTCACCATAATGCTTCAATATTCAAAAAAAAAAAAAAAAAAAGCCTGTGTAGGCTCAAGCTTTTAGATATGAACACTTACCATATGATCCTCAACAGTGGTGAAAATAATTTACTGCAGTGCACGATGGGAGTTTTTTGGTGTTACCCAGCATGCATTGCAGCATGAAGCATTTTGTTGATCGTCACCATTGTTGAGATTCATATGCTGGTTCTTGATGTCTGTGTGTGTGTGTGTGTGCGTGTCACAGTTATGATCTGTTTTCACTTAGTTTTCTATGTCCCCGTCATCCTACCTAGTTTGTCTCCATAGTAATTAGTTAATTAGCTCCACACCTGTTTCTGTTTCTCCCTGATTGCGTTTTGTATTTAAAGCCTGTGTTCTCCCCTCTGCCTTTGTCTGCTATTACGTTTACTATTACGTTTAGTTCTACATTGGATTTATGTTTGGTTGTGCCTGTTTCATCCTGTGGTTTATTAAAAGAACTCTTTGTTTGTACTCCTTCGTCGTGCACTGTTTACACACCAGACACACGTAACAGAATAGCAGACCAACAAGTGAATATTAGCGGCGTTTTTCTTTGTTTATTTTTTTATTTTTTCGCTCCTCTCCCGTAATGGATCTGCCCGCCGTCCAACTCCTGTGCCTGGAGCAGATGGACCGTTCGCTGGAGGACCATACCAGGGACTTTCTCGATCTGGCGTGCCTTACCCACTTCCCGGACCGCTCGCTCTGTGTCTTCTACAGATCCAGCCTGAGCGAGCGGTGTAAGGCACGCCTGCCAGCGAATGGTCCCAAAGAGGATTTCGCCGCTTTCGTGGAGTGGGTGTTGGAGAGTAATGAACTGTGTTTCTCCGTCTGTCCCGCCGAGGAAGACATCTCCAGCCCCACTCCCGAACCAGAGACCAGTCAGCCATCATCCTGCTGCACGGAGCTAATGCCTGAGCCCACCGCAGACGGAGAGCCTGAGCCTGCCGTGACACGTGAGCCAGCGCGCAAACCCGCGACTGAGCCAATCATCGCCACGGAGCCAGAGCCACAATCATCGTCTGACCAAGTGCGTGAGCCGGCAACATCGCCCGTCCCTGAGGGAGTTTTGGTGGTGTTCGAGGGGTTGGAGGGAAGCCCCGCCCACACTCCCGCAACTGAGGGTGAGCTGCACCTGGTTTCTGGGAGTTATGAGGAACTAAGGGACATCTTTGAAATGGACCTAATAGACTGGTTTGGAGAAGTATTACCCTGTGCTCCTGAATCTCCTGTGTCTCCGCTGGTTCCGTCCAGCCCTGAATCTCCTGTGTCTCCGCTGGTTCCGTCCAGCCCTGAATCTCCTGTGTCTCCGCTGGTTCCGCCCAGCTCATGTCCTCCTGTGTTCCCTCCCAGCCTCCCTCTCCCGCCTCCTCTCAAACCAGCCAGTTCCTCAGCTTCATCTCCGCTGGTGCCTGTCAGTCCCTCAGCTCACCCTCAGTCAGCGCCAGCTGGGCGCGCTGATCCGTCGCCTCGGGACTTCCAGCCTCCAGCTCCGCCCAGGCGTGAGGATCCCCTGTCTCCACCTCCAGCCTCCGAGCCCTGGACTCCACCTCGGTCCTTCGACCCATCAGCTCCGCCTGGGCTCCTAGCTCCCTCGTCTCCACCGTGGCCCGTCATCCCACTGGCTCCACCGGGCTCCCTCGTCCCTCCGGCTCCGCCTTGGTCAGTCGTCGACCATCCGCCGCCTCGGGACTCCACTCCTCTGGCTTCGCCTCGTCACTCTGTCCCTCCGGCTCTGTCAGGCTCCTCCTTCCCTTCGGCTCCACCTTCATCCTCAGTCGCACCGGCTCCACCACGGTCTTCCGGACCCCTGCCTCCGCCTCGGTCGCTTGAGCCTTCAGCTCCGCCTAGGCCCTCTGGAGCCTCCGTGTCACCCTGGCTCTCCGTCTGCTCGGCTACATCCTGGGCTCCTCGTCCATCGGCTCAGTCTCCGTCAGTAGGCCCCCTGGTGTCGACTGTCCCTTCTCCACCATGGTTCCTCCCGCCGTCGACTCCACCGTGGGCCACCATCCTGGCTGGCCTCTGGATTTCCACCTGGCTCCTCCTGCTCCGGGCTCCTCCCTGGCTTCTCCCTCCATCTACTCCCCCTTGGACTTATTTTTTGGACTCTTTTTGCCCCTTTCCTGTTGCCTGCCCTTCACCTGCTCCACGCCCACCTCCTGAACCCCCGCCCTCCCTCCTCTGTTGGACTATGTTTTTCGGTGCGAGGACGCACCGTTCCGGGAGGGGGCGAACTGTCACAGTTATGATCTGTTTTCACTTAGTTTTCTATGTCCCCGTCATCCTACCTAGTTTGTCTCCATAGTAATTAGTTAATTAGCTCCACACCTGTTTCTGTTTCTCCCTGATTGCGTTTTGTATTTAAAGCCTGTGTTCTCCCCTCTGCCTTTGTCTGCTATTACGTTTACTATTACGTTTAGTTCTACATTGGATTTATGTTTGGTTGTGCCTGTTTCATCCTGTGGTTTATTAAAAGAACTCTTTGTTTGTACTCCTTCGTCGTGCGCTGTTTACACACCAGACACACGTAACAGTGCGTGCGTAGCTAGTACAAGAGTTCAAATATTTATATGAATAACAGATTTACAATTTATCCACAATAGGTATTGGCGCAACGCTTTGCTTGCATGCTGTAGCTTTACAGGGTTGGTAATGCAAAACCTAAACATATAAATAACAGGAAAATAAAAAGTTATTTTGAATATAATCAAGCCAGCTGATGATGAATATCTCATCGTATAAAAACAGCTAAAATCTCTTCACTGTACAGCATTGATCTCTCTGCTTTACAACACCACATGCATTGCTACAGAGAGAGATCTAAGTCAAGGGTCCAGAGCCCAACTAAAGCACACACTGATCTCCATGATGGTGGCATCATTTTAACCAATAAAACTTTCTAACCTCTGGACTATCCACCTCTGTTTAAAGCTACAACTAGAGGTACAGAGTTGTACCCTTCAGGGTAACACCCCAGTGACGGCCACTTTTACCTTAAAAGGTACAGATTTGTACCTGTTTTCTGAGAGTGTATAAGGTACAATTTAGTCAGCAGAGGAACATATTTGCCTTTGAAAGGTACATACTGCAAGGGTACAGATGCGTACCCATGTGAAAGGGTACAACGGGTGTACCCTTAAGGGTATTGCCCCAGTGACAAGTCATTGTACCCCTGAAGGTACAAATTTTGCACATTTTTTTCTGACAGTGTACTGTGAAATTATATATTTTTTAATTTGATAATTATAATATTTTGTATTTTACAGTACAATACTTAAGTCTAAACCATACTTACAACACTACACAGAACAAGCAGCTTGGAGAAGGATTTCAGTTTTGATGGATGGAATGATAAATTTACTATTGTAATATTTATGTCTTAATAAGGCTTTTATTTTGGTGGAAAACTGAACAGTGACCTTTAAATTTCTGTGTTTTGTTCACAACAGGTTTATAAACACTTTGTTGTACAAATCTGGTGAAATCTGTTAACATTTGTTAACGTCATCTGCCAAAAAATATTGGAAATTACATTAATGTAAAATTAAGTGAACCTTTCAAATTTACATTATAAGCCCAAAATAACTCGCTCACCAGCCAATTGTTATTATTTTTTAACATTTAACAGCCATTCAGAACTTCTACTAGCCAGAACAAAAATATCAGAAATAAATCAAGATTACCAAAACCTCATCTTAGATTAAAATATACTTCATATTAAATCTGATCCTGAATCATTGAATACTTTCAGTTTTACGACAGTCAAATTTTGTTTGGATGTACAAATAAACAAACTAAAAATAAAACAATTATCCATAACTTATGTACCAGCATTTATTTTGTTTTTATTTCCAAATATAGCTCAGTCCAAAATGAATGTTTAGTGGTAAACATGTTAAAGATTAATGGAGAGGCTGTTTCCTCACAAATATCTGTGTACTGAACTCCACTGTTATCCTTTAAAAAAGCCAAATCGAGTCCTTGTCTCCAGCAGCTCCAGTGACAAGCGCTGAGACTCAGACTCAGATCTCACAGGCGTTACACACCGGATGTGTCATCTGTACTCTATTCTGATGTTCAAGCTTCAAAACAGTGAATCTAATCACTATTGCGCAGGCAAAAGTTCACTTAAAGAATGAACAAAGTGAATTTTAAAGACATGGCACTTCTTCTCCAGTGTGCTGGATGCTAAATGTTGGAGGGTACTGGTTGAAGGACAGGATTTATTGATACTAACTCATGATCTGCTCACATGTAAATGCACTTCACTCTTAAGCATGTGGCACTGCAGACTGTATATTTAATTAAATAGCAGCCTTTTGTGATTTGACAACTCCACTAACCCATGTCACAATTTCGATTTTATTTTGATTAATTGTGCAGTCCTGATGAGAAGTGTAAAATATTTTATGAAGCTGTGGTGGGTAATTAATGTGATACACTTTTAAAATACTTACTTCAGCTTTTCCAGTCTACACTGTACATTTTCAAACAGAGTCAAGATGATCTTCATTCCTGGGTTTCCTAGTTTATTCTCACTCAGATCCAGCTCTGTCAGATTTGAAGGGTTTGAGTTTAGAGCTGCAGCCAGAACATGACAACCTCCTTCTGTGATACAGCTGTTCTTCAGACTGCATAAAGAGAAAACACTTCAGTTTTAGTCTGAATATTTACCAGTATGTTTTAGCTGACAGTTGACAAATACTCGTGATGATGAGTCACATGATTTTTTTCAGTCAGCAATCTCTTATACGAGACACATAAAAAACACCCAGCAGCAAGAATTTAAAAGTGTCCTTGTAAGAATGAAAAACATACATCAGTGTGTTGAGTGTACAGTGTTTATCCTGCAGTAGAGCAGAGATCTGATTCACTCCTGTGTCTCCTAGTTCATGTTCACTCAGATTCAGCTCTCTCGTGAGTAACGGGTTTTTACCCACAATTCCAGTCACATACTGACAGGCTTCATCTGCAGCAGGACTCAAAAACCTGCAGAACAGAAGATGAAGTAAACTTCATTTCATAAATAAACTTGAAAAACAACATCTGAGTCTAAAACATTTTGTAAATTCATCCCTTTCACAGTGTTTCAATGAAATATTCTTTATAAATAAATTGCCTGCATATTTATTTTGCATTATTTCATCACGTCTCACCTCAGTGTCTTGAGTTGACAGTTTGGATCCTGTAGTAAATCACTGAGCTGCTTCACTCCTGATTGTCCAGGATCATTTCCTGTGAGATCCAGCTCTATCAGGTGTGAAGGGTTTGATCTCAGAGCTGAAGACAGAGCTTTATAACCTTCTTCAGTGATACTGCAGTCTGAAAGTCTAGAACGGAAATGAAAATGTAACATTCAACTGATTAATGAGTTATTCTAGAAATGACCTTTACAATATTAATCCATTAAGTTAATTATTTTTGTTCCTTGTCAGTTTACTGTGCAATTTAGTGTACAACTGAGTCCAAAAGGCCTAGAGACCTTTAATATTTTACACATCAGCTCACCTTCAGTTTACAGTTACTGAAAGGGGTCATGAACTGAGAAATTACATTTCCCTTGATCTTTTGACATGTAACAGGTCAACGAACTATAAAAACATCCTGTAAGTTTCAGAACTCAAAACTTTAACCTGGGTTTTCATCTCCGTCAACTTTCTAAAGTGAAACCTTTCTTATCACAGAGTAACTTCCAAACGGTGATCCATGCTTTTGTAACAACTCGTTTAGACTATTGTAATTCACTTTATTACAGTGTTTCTCAGTCTTTCCTCTCTCGTCTACAGCTAGTGCTACACGCAGCTGCTAGATTACTCTCTGGCACCCGCAAGTATGAGCCAGTAACTCCTATTTTATCTGCACTGCACTGGTTACTTATCAAATATAGAATTGATTTTAAAATTCTGTTATTTGTTTATAAAACCCTCAATAATTTGGCCCCTCAGTACCTGACTGACCTGCTCCATCCGTACACCTCTTCTAGAACACTGAGATCCAGTGATCTCTCTCTACTCATCGTGCCTAGATCTAGACTTAAAAAATGAGGTGATCAAGCTTTTGCAACTGCAGGTTCATCTACCTCTTCATATTAGATTAGCCCCCTCTATTTCTGCTTTTAAGTCTGCTCTAAAGACAGATGGATCTGAATTCTAACCAAACACTAGGGATTGTCACAAAACTTACCTCAGTATTTCTAATTTGCAATTTATATTCTTCAGTCCAGTGCAGAGCAGCTTCACTCCTGAATCCTGCAGATTATTATTGTTCATGTTCAGCTCTTTCAGACTGGAATCTGATCCAAGAACTGTAGCCAGAGCTGAACAGCTTTTGTCTGTTAAGTCACAATCATTTAACCTATAAGAGAAATAAAACAAATCACAGAGTTAGATACATGTAATATATTTGTTAAATACAAAAATTATTTTTTACATGAACAAAATTCTAATATATACGCAGGATATTTAATTGATTCAAATTTCCTAGATAAACCAAACTAGCATGCTTGAATAAAACTGAATAAAATATGTAAATAAATAATAGGTGCAGATCATTAATGGCAATGAGTTATACATTTAAAAGTGCTGCTCTATTATCTTGATGAGTGTCTTGAGGTCTCTGAGGTTAATAATTTAAGCATCAGCTGATTCATGTCTAACTATAGGAATACAACACCTATCACTACTTCCTTATATAAGGTCCATTCAGTATTGTTCAGCAGCTTATCACTTTGTTCAGGAGCTAACTACCCTCCTCCATCCCCAGCTCCTCCTTTCATCCGCAGTCAGGACTTGGCCTTCTGATATTCCTCATTGAGTCAGACTTCATCCTGAATTATGTTGTTACATTAAACTGTCATTATGTTTGATGATAGTGGCCCTGACAGAAATAGTTAGTTTTATCTGTCCAACATATACAAAAAAAAAAAAAAAAAAAAAAAAACTGGAATGGAGTTACATGCTGCATGTAGATGTAGATGCAGAGCATGAAGCCAAATAAATAACATGTTAAAGAATATTTCATAATGAACAATTATAATTAGGAAAATAATTTGTAGATGGCAAGGAAAGACAATTAAAACTTTGAAAATACTAAAATTGAAATTATTGGATGAGAACTGAACTGAGCTGATGATGATGTCACTGTTTATGCCACAGCTGCTTTATAAATGAATTAAACTCACTCTTAAATTGATGAACTTTACATATTTACTGAACCAAACTGAATCAACAAACTGATTTTAACCTTCAAAAACCGAGACAGCTGGCCACAGCTAAAAATAACTATTGTTCTTAAATGTTTAATAACTTTTGAACCGCATTTGTCTCAGTTGGATATTCAGAAGCTCCATAGCAAGGATATTATAGTTTTGATTTTTAAGATTAGTTTTTATTTTAATATCATTTTCAAATTTCCTATAATTTCAGTTTAGTTTTAATTAGTTTCATGAATGGTTTTGTTAGTTTTAGTTTAGTTTTTATTTTGGGAACATTTCTATTTAGTTTTTATATATTTTAGTTTCAGTTTTAGTTTTAGTAATTATAGTTTAACAGAGTTAATGGAACACTTCCAGTGCAGACCAAACCAAGACATTTAATTTTAGCAAAGTTGAACGTTTGCAGTTTACAGTTAACTCTTGTGCAAACCTGATAATAATGAAAATAAAATAATTCTTTACAATTCAACAAAAATAAAAAATATGCAACTTATGTATACAATTTATTAATTCCTATTCATGTTCATATTCATTCATATTAAAGATGTAATCTTGTTTAATATGCCAATAGTTTACAAACAACAAGCTACTCAAGGTTTTCAGAGTTACTAGACAGCATCAGGCAGTTGAGGTTTTATCAGGGTTGGAGCTAAATTCTGCAGGACGATGACCCTCCAGTGCTGGGTTTGAGGAAACATGCCCTGCTTCCCAATCTGCATACTATGCACCTTATCTGATCTAAATAGTAGGCTATTAAAAATGACTAATATCACACAGAATTTAGCATGGACAGTGTCCACATTGGGACGCAGGCATGTTCTTTGCAATCGTCACTGAAACTCTGTAAACTTTATTTTTGTCCATCTGTGTTTTCAATGCATTCATTTGTTGGATCTTTTGCACAGACGAGCCACCGGTGCACACTACCGTATTTCCCGTCTCCCTCTATGAACGTGCACAATAAGAAGAAACAATCTAAAATGCTTTGAAACCTCAAACTACTCAAAAATAAATGTGATATTGTGATTTAAATGATGTTTGCACGCGCTTCAGATGAGCAACGCAATCAATCCCAGTAAAGCCTCTTTTACACAACACTGCAAGCGGTGCTGGTGTCATAGACTCGAGGCGGACGTTACCATAGCAGAGCTCGCAAAATTTCAAAATCCCTGGTAGCCCTTCGGGCAGGTACTCTTCAGGTTTTGGTAGCCCGAAAATTAATTTAACTAGCCCAAATAAAAAAGACCTTTTTTTTTTTTTTTTTTTTTAAATATAGAAAATCAGATAGGAGTATCAGATCAGATATTTGAGCTTGCATCCAATTTTCAGCGATTACATGACTGTGTTCTCATGTTACAATAAAATCAGATATTTGTGTATTGAAAATATTTTTGATTGACATTTATGCCAATCAAAAATATTTTCAATACACAAATATCAACAAATATGAAGGAAGGAATTTTATTTCACTATTTACAGGGTATCTGCAGAATTTTTTAAAATAAATTTAAGGCAATTTATGACCCATTTTAAGAGCTTCACAAGTAAAATGAACACAGTATGAGCGGGGTTGGACAACGTCTATGGTAACATACAGTATTAAGCCATAAAATGACATGATTTACAGTTCAGATACAGGTTTTCACAAAAACTAAAATCTTATACAACAGCATTTCAGCCTTTAGACCATTTTTATGAAAAGGGATAAATCAAGCATATAAATTATTATATTAATTTAAAACGAATAAATATTACTGTCTTGATTGTTTAGATTTTTAGAAGGCACATTAACTTCTTTCTCATTTACAACTCTGTGTTTGCTGCGTAAAAACATGGGTCGATATTTGCATTGATCTGACCATAAACAGCAAGAAAGGCTTATTGGAAATGCAAATTCATTCTCTGCCACGAGGTGGCGCTTTAGGAGCGGCTTAATATAGCGGTTTCTCTCAGAGAAACTCCCTGTTAGCGGCTGTACACAAAGCAGCTCCGTCCACGCTCATAAACGCTGCTTTATCAGGCATTATAGGTAAAATGAAATAAAAATGCCAACGACACATTTCTGATGACAGTCGGTTCCCTTCAGATACATTCACATAAAGACATCTGCACCGGGTTTTGACTTGAAACGTGCAGCGCTCATATTTATTCAATTGCATCATTGCCTTTTGAAGTTTAATCCAGCTGTATCGCCATTCTTGTCTTTCCGTCCCCAACTGTAAGACCTTTTGAAATTATAGTTAAGTCATTTCTTATACCATTTAACGTATTTAAAACTTTTTATGGCCTTAAGTTTGATACAACTAAATTGAGAGTTTTTAAGGACCCGTGGGAGCCCTGTATTTAAGGTAGCCCGTCGGGCAGGGCATGATACATTTTGGTAGCCCGACTGGAAAACACAATTTTGCGAGCGATTTTGCGAGCCCTGCATAGTAATCACAAAGCGTGACAAAATGACTATTCACTAAAGTCAACTCATCCAAAACTTTTAATTTTGTGTCTGTTAACTCACTCTCATGTTGTTCTCGCACGTCAAGCACGCTTTTAAACGTTCGTGCGCTGTAAGGTGTGCATTATAATTATTTCCCATTTCATATTTTATAGTTATTTCCCATTTCATAGCCCGTGTCTTGTTTTTTAAATGTAAAAACGCATTCGCTGAGGACGCAGCTCACGTGCATGAAGCGCCATCTATTTCCCTAAACAACCACAGGTCCGATTTTCTGGCACAGAATGAGAGCTTATTAAATCACGAACACGATTATTTATTTTATTTTCGTTAGATTTTCAGTTACTGTTGTTAGTTTCATTTAGTTTTAGTTTTTCATTTATTTAGAATTTTTAATTTTATTTCAGTTTACGAAAATGTTTTTTGACCAATAGTTTTAGTCTTAGTTTCAGTTTTCGTTTACGAAAATAACCTTGCTCCGTAGCGTACATGATTACGTCATCACATTTTGACAACATTGATTGGTCAGAAGAAACCAATGCATTTCGTCCCTCTGAGCCAAACAGGCACGATTGTTGATGCTAAGTCCCACCCCCCGTGCCCAGATTAGTCCAAACTGTCACATATTCAACCAATAAACATAGGTTTTGGTCTTTTGAAACATTGTTTAGCGTGTTTCTATGGGAATTTGAGCAAATGCAAAGTGAAAGTAAAGTGTGTCGTGCGTGCATGAAAACAAACACAAAATCAACAATCGTGAGGCGATGTCCCGCGACGCAATCAATTCTGACGCAGAGTGCAGCCAGTGGATCAATCCATTTGGCTGTTTTATTATGTAAATAATTCTTATATAGTTCATAAAGATCATTTGCACTATTTTTTTTTCTATTGCACTCTATATATTGCTCACCCATTTTGTGTGTAGTTTGTGAATAATTTGCACTGCTTGTATTTTTGTTGCACAAGACAATTTTTTCACAACTTGCTGCACTGTTTGTGTTTGTTGTTCATACTCAGATTGAAAATATATTTTTTTCTGGAAAAAAAAATAATTTTTCACTGTATTTTGTTATTATATGACACGGTTTCCATTTTCTTTACTCCCTAAAGTTGTTTTTTTTTTTTTCTCTCTTTTGATAAATCTATATTGTTAGTAAAGTAAATAGACCTGTTTTTCACTGAAAAGCGCCTATAACAATATTGTAATAAATGGCTATAACTTCCTTGGGGAATGTTATATGTAGACAAAATTTTATTTGGAAGTGTAAAACACACAGATACAACTTTTTAAAGAAAAAAAATCCAAAATTTCAGGAGTTTCTATTTGAGTACACAATTTAAAAAAAAAAAAAAAAAAAAAAAAAAAAAAAAAAAAAACACCCAATTATTGCTTGAGTGTTTCTTAAAATTCTGGAAATTGGGACTTTAAATTAGATAGACTGAAACTTCAAGTTCTCCTGTTTATAATGATATATGGCACTTGATGCTGACTGCTAGAATAGGTCTGAAAAAAACAAAGAAAAGTACAGCCGTGTCAGGTGCCCCAAAAATGTTCTAGGTCTTTAAAGGTTAACTGAATAATGACTATTTTCTATTGTCTTTTTAGAGTTACTTTGCAGCAGAATTGAATTATGTTTGCATCACTGATTCACTATTTTCTTGTTTATACATGTAAAGCTGCTTTGAAACTATCTGTATTGTATAAAATGCTATGTAACTAAACATGTCTTGACTTTACTAGTTAACTTTTTCCTGTTCATCATGAGAGCATTTTCATTATTCATGTAGTTTGTTTGTTTTAGAGGATACTTATTTTAAGGAAAATATAAAAATGGTCCAGACTTCAAGAGGAAAACCCTGAACTCCCATACACTATATTATATCAGTAAATGTACTACAAAACTGTAAAAATAACAATAGCCTGAAAACATCGTATGTACATTTTTGTAAATATTTTATTATATCTTTTCATGTGACACCACTGAAGAAATGACACTTTGCTACAATGTAAAGTAGTGAGTGTACAGCTTGTATAACAGTGTAAATTTGCTGTCCCCTCAAAATAACTCAACACACAGCCATTAATGTCTAAACCGCTGGCCACTAAAGTGAGTACACCCCTAAGTGAAAATGTCCAAATTGGGCCCAATTTGCCATTTTCTCTCCCCGGTGTCATGTGACTCGTTAGTGTTACAAGGTCTCAGGTGTGAATGGGGAGCAGGTGTGTTAAATTTGGTGTTATTGCTCTCTCTCTCATACTGGTGACTGGTTCAACATGGTACCTCATGGCAAAGAACTCTCTGAGGATCTGAAAAAAAAAAGAAAAAAAAAAAAAAAAAAAAAGTTGTTGCTCTACATAAAGATGGCGTAGGCTATAAGAAGATTGCCAAGACCCTGAAACTGAGCTGCAGCACGGTGGCCAAGACCATACAGCGGTTTAACAGGACAGGTTCCACTCAGCGTCATATCCAGAGGTTGTGTTTGGGAAATAGACGTATGAGTGCTGCCAGCATTGCTGCAGAGGTTGAAGGGGTGGGGGGTCAGCCTGTCAGTGCTCAGACCATACGCCGCACACTGCATCAAATTGGTCTGCATGGCTGTCATCCCAGAAGGAAGCCTCTTCTGAAGATGATGCACAAGAAAGCCCGCAAACAGTTTGCTGAAGATTACTGGAACCATGTCCTGTGGTCTGATGAGACCAAGATAAACTTATTTGGTTCAGATGGTGTCAAGCGTGTGTGGCGGCAACCAGATGAGGAGTACAAAGACAAGTGTGTCTTGCCTACAGTCGAGCATGGTGGTGGGAGTGTCATGGTCTGGGGCTGCATGAGTGCTGCCGGCACTGGGGAGCTACAGTTCATTGAGGGAACCATGAATGCCAACATGTTCTGTGACATACTGAAGCAGAGCATGATCCCCTCCCTTCAGAGACTGGGCCGCAGGGCAGTATTCCAACATGATAACGACCCCAAACACACCTCCAAGACGACCACTGCCTTGCTAAAGAAGCTGGTGATGGACTGGCCAAGCATGTCTCCAGACCTAAACCCTATTGAGCATCTGTGGGGCATCCTCAAACGGAAGGTGGAGGAGCGCAAGGTCTCTAACATCCACCAGCTCTGTGATGTCGTCATGGAGGAATAGAAGAGGACTCCAGCGGCAACCTGTGAAGCTCTGGTGAACTCCATGCCCAAGAGGGTTAAGGCAGTGCTGGAAAATAATGGTGGCCACACAAAATATTGACACTTTGGGCCCAGTTTGGACATTTTCACTTAGGAGTGTACTCACTTTTGTGGCCAGCGGTTTAGACATTAATGGCTGTGTGTTGAGTTATTTTGAGGGGACAGCAAATTTACACTGTTATAAAAGCTGTACACTCACTACTTCACATTGTAGCAAAGTGTCATTTCTTCAGTGTTGTCACATGAAAAGATATAATAAAATATTTACAAAAATGTGAGGGGTGTACTCACTTCTGTGAGATACTGTATATACAAACAGATATGCATCATCATAGACACAAATGAACCATCAAATGCATGTTAAGTTATCCGTACCTTGAACAACCAAATACATTCTGTAAACAGTATAGGCACAATGTGTCGGCTTAGGACAGAGTCAATGATAAACCAAATCAGAAAGAGAACACTAGAGCAGGCATAAATATAATAGTATCTCCATGCACAACATACAGACTTCTTCATTATCCAAGTCTGGTTTTCACCTTATGGTTTTGTTCAGCTCAATTTTTGTCTATTGTCACAAAACTTACCTCAGTATCTCCAAATGACACTTCATATTCTTCAGTCCAGTGCAGAGCAGCGTCACTCCTGAATCCTGCAGATTATTATTGCTCATGTTCAGCTCTTTCAGACTGGAATCTGATCCAAGAACTGTAGCCAGAGCTGAACAGCTTTTGTCTGTTAAGCCACAATCATTTAACCTACAAGAGAAATAAGATCACAGAATAATTAGATTGAATGCATTTGCTAAATACAAATAATAAATATATATTTTTCATCTATAGCTTTAATAACAATGAATTATACATTTGAAATTTCAAGGAAAAGCATTACTGAGTAGTATGGATTCTCGTCTGTAAAATGCACCACTTCCGGTATTTTGTCGGTTAGTCGACGCCAGCAAAATGAAGTCGAGGATTTTTAAAAATCGAATAGTCGAATAAAATCGACGAATCGCGACAGCCATATTACTGAGTGAATTCTGATTTAACACCTTTACCATTGCAATCATGTGCTCAGCATCGTCTACAATGCACAATGCTGTAAAACATGTTGTAAAAACACAATATTTTTTACAGAGTGCTCACAAAAAATATGCACAGGAATGTTTGAAAGCAGCAGCCTATCAGCAGGTACCACATTGAGCCAATATTTGGTTCTACTCGTACTGCAGAAAGGCTGGAATTATACATTAAAATTAGGGGTGTCAACGTTAACGCGTTAACGCATGCGATTAATCAAAAAAATTTAACGCGTTAATATTTTTTAACGCAAATTAATCATGTGATAAGGTTTGACCCCAGCTTCTTCCCGTCATCGCAGTGCGGAAGGTCATTGTGTGATGAGGGACAGTGAACCAGTGTTGCCAGGGTAACGGCACAATTGGGCTATTTTGAAAATACAGTCGCGGGAAAAATTACAGAGCCATGGGTTGCGGTTTTTGGGCTATTTTTATAATGTACCACGGCCGCCCAAAGTGTATATAGACAAATAAAAATTACAATAGATCCTGTTACTAATGTGTTATACTTGGAATGTATTCCTGGCAACTTAAGAACAGAGAGGCAGCTGTAACATCACAAACAACGTGAGTTTCAGCAGAGCACATGTTAAGGCTTTTACACAGCAGAAATAAACATGACAACAGCCACTATAGATTATATAAGATAATAAACACAGGATTACGATAGGATATGGTTTGTAGGTATGTGATTTTCTTGAGATGAATGTTCAGATGTAACATCTGAAATGCTAATTTGTGCAGCGATATAAAAGGCTATAAATAGCATATTTTAACAGTAAATGACCAAATTTCACATGTGATCACAAAAGGAAATTATTACAAACACTCGATGGTGGTTTGAAGTGAGTTCTGAGTAAAAGTGTACTATTAATCTCATAAATCGTCTTATGAAGTATGATGCTAATATTAGCTCTAATGCAGCTGCAGAACAGGTCCAATTCTTCTTCATAATGCATTTTGTCATAATACTTCATGTAAGGTCGCAAGAAAATGTTTTGTTGTATTTATTTAGAAATACTTTTGATAATAGTTGAGTAAGTGTATAATGCTGCCTTCACGTGCTATCGGAAATTTCCTATTTACCACTTATGAAGTCGTGATTACGAGCTTGTCGTATTCAAGTGCTTTAATGTCGGAAAGAATAAAATGTAGCATCCCATTGATTGACAATCTTATAAACATTCACCGCGCTATACATGCAGTTCGCCGACAATTCTGTAATGTCAGTCAAATACATGCTTATTTCACTGCTTATAAAACACACAATATGCTTCGCATGATTGTTCATATCTAGCCTATAAGTACACTACTTTAGCGACGGGACAAGGGGATGTAATTGTTGTAAGAACAGCATTGACAGCAGCAATGGTTGTCACCTCCACCATGTTTAAAGTTTATGACCCGCCCAACTCGGAAACTCGGGTATCAAAATTATTTCAGAATTTCCCCGTAATAAATACGACTTGAGAGGCCGTTCACGTCCAATTTCCGATTAGGAAACTCGTATTTACGATAATTCCGATAGCATGTGAAGGCAGCATAAATTACTGGGATTGAAGCGATGTGGCTTGGTAAACGTTTTATTCCCAGTTTAAAGGCTGATAATGGCTGAATAAAAACAAAAGAATAATGATAAAAAAATAATAAGGATTATGTCTCATACCTGGCGGAGGTGTGAAAGGTTCTGTTTCCTTAAACTAGTTTGTCATGCATTTCTTTATTTCAACACATTTACAAGTAAATCCTAGTATTTTAAATTTGCGATTAATCATGATTAATCACAGTCCATGACTGTGATTAACGCGATTAAATTTTTTAATCGATTGACAGCACTAATTAAAATAAATCACAATCACTAGGTAGCTGATTATCTGTTGACATTTACTGCAAACATTTGATGGACTAACCATCATCATTCAAAATACTTCTCTCATATGTCAAACCTCAGCATCCCTGAACAAAGCACTTTCTCAACTAACATTAATTGCTTCAAGAACAAAACTCTTCATTCTCAGCTAGAGAAAAACACAAAAATATTTTTAAAATAATTTTTCAGAACAACAAGATTTTCACTAATTAATTTTCCAGGTTTTCCAGGATGCATGGGAACCCTAGACAAATGTCTTTTTCGGGATGAAACCAAAAAAAGATTAACTTACAGAGCTCTTTTGGAGGTTTTGATGACTGCTGATAATCTAATGAGACACTCGTCTGATTTCTTGAATTTCTGAAGCTCAAACTCCTCCAGCTCCTCCTCTGACGTCAACAACACAAAGACCAAAGCAGACCACTGAGCAGGTGAAAGATCAGCAGATGAGAGACTTCCTTTGCTAAGGTGGGTCTGAATCTCTTTCACCAGAGTTTGGTCGTTCAGTTCATTCAGACAGTAGAACAGATTGATAGATCTCTCTGGAGACTGATTAGCTTCTAATTTCTGCTTGATGTACTGAACTATTTCCTTTTTGCTCTGGTCATTTCTATTTTGCTGTGTCAACAGACCCTGTAAGAGTCTCTGATTGGACTGGAGTGACAAACCGAGGAGGAATCGAAGAAAAAGATCCAGGTGTCCATTATCACTCTCGAGTGCCTTGTCCACTGCAGCCTTGAGCAAATCAATCATGGTTTCACTTTTGTTTTTCTGTTCTATAGAGTCTTCATCAAACACACTTTTCTTGTTGATGTCTAGAAACAGATGTGCATAAAGGGCTGCAATAAACTCTTGAATGCTCAAGTGAACGAAGCAGTACATGGTACCAAGAACGATCCCTGTTTCTTCCTTAAAGATCTGGGTACACATGCCGGAGTACACTGATGCCTTATAGACGTCAATACCACAGGCTTCCAGATCTGTGTCATAGAAGATCACATTGTTTCTTTCCAGCTGATCAAATGCCAGTTTCCCCAGTGAAAAGATGGCATCTTTATCCCAGGAAACATCTGGTGTATATTCTCCATCATACTTTCGTCTGCTCTGCTGGATCTGAAATCTGAGAAAGTGTGTGTACATTTGTGTCAGAGTCTTAGGAGTGTCTTCAGTATTTGACTCCTGCAGTGTTTTGGAGGCATCATCAGCCGGATTGTTTTTCACAACATTATATCTTTTCTCCTCTAAAATGTTCTGGAGAACAGTGGCTGAAATCCAGCAGAAGACTGGGATGTGGCACATGATAAAGAGACTCTTTGATTGTTTAACATGATCAATGGTTTCTTTGGCCAGATTCTCATCCATTAATCTTTTTCTGAAGTACTCCTCCTTTTGTTCATCATTGAATCCTCGTATCTCTGTCAGCCGGTCGATACAGTCAGGAGGAATCTTACTGGCAGCTGCTGGTCTGGTGGTGATCCAGATGAGAGCAGAAGGAAGCAGATTTCCCTTCATGAGGTTCGTTAGGAGAACATCCAGAGAGGCTGGTGATGAAACATCAGAACACGTCTCATTATCCTCAAAGTTTACAGGAAGTCGACATTCATCCAATCCATCAAGAATGAACAGGACTTTGAAATGATTTCTTCTTGTAAGCTTCAGTCCTTTTGTCTCTGGGAAAAACTGAGTTATAAGGTCCATCAAACTTAGTTTTTCTTGCTCCTTTAAGTTCATCTCTCTGAATGGAAGAGGAAATATGAAGCTGATATCTTGATTTTCTTTTCCTTCGGCCCAATCCAGAACAAACTTCTGCACAGAGACTGATTTTCCGATGCCAGCAACTCCTTTTGTCAGAACAGTTCTGATCTGCTTGTCTTGTTCAGGTGCTTCAAACAAATTTTTGCATTCAACCTGTATCTCCTGTGATTCATGACGTCTGGAAGCAACTTCAATCTGTCTTACCTCATGTTCAGTATTGACCTGTTCACTACAACCCTGAGTGATATAGAGATCTGTGTAGATGTTCTTCAGAAGTGTGGAGTCACCTTGCTTTGCAATTCCTTCAAACACACATTGATACTTCTTCTTTAGGCTACATTTTAGCTGATGAATGAAGATCAGCTCATCTAAACAGAAACAAAAATACAGATATTTTTAATCTTATTTTCTCTCCTACATTTATAAGTGACAGTGTGACAGATGATCACGAGTCTCTTACCTTCTAGAGTATCAGCAGCTTCATCTTGCTTCATCTCTCTCAGGAAGAAGAGCGTGAGATCAAGAGCTGCTTCTTTGTTACTGCATCTGTTCTCATTAAAGTCCTTCACAAAGTATTGCAAGTCCTCTTTTTGTAATATTTTCTTAAACTTTTCCAGTTCTTTCTTTAGAAATTTGATTATTTTGCTCTCAAGATCCTACAAAGCAAAAATGAATGACAGAAAAAAAAAAAAAATATTCATCTATATTTGGTCAAAATGATTTATTCAGTAATTAAAAATTTTCATTAAAAAATCAAGTTTAGACAGACATTACTTAGCTGTAAATATTAATAAAAATAGGTTCTCATTCTTATTTTATGGGTTCTTAAAAAGAAAAATTAGAAATAAAAGTTCTGTCACACTCTTATTCAATAACATTATTATAATTATTAAATATTTTTGAAAATGTGTTTTATTACCTGGAAGATCTGCAGGAGACTGTCTGTAAAATTCTTGTGGTTCCTGTTAGTCTGTAAATCTGGATCTAATGTTTCATACTGAAGCCTGATAGTAAATAAAATAAATCAAAATACTGCATTTTTAGGAAAAAAAAAAAAATAATAATATGACCAAAATATCGTTTAAACATTTTTAACAAAGAGAAAAACAATACTGTGATAAATTTATGGACTATATGTTTTATGATAATTATTCACTGTTACACTTTTTGAGACAGTCTATGTGTAAACAAAAATAAGAAACATCAAATACCATTTGGTTTGGGATGTTGTTTCTACACTGAAGTTTGGTACTCCACCCTTTGACCGGTCACTCTTCACAGACACAGAGCTGAACACATGAGATCCTGATCTTACACTAATGACACAAACAAAAAGAACAAAACACTTTACTACAGGAGCTCCTTCATGGTAATTAAGCACAGTACAGACATGCATTTGTCCATTTATGAATATGGAAAGATGGAAAGACATATTCATGTTTGTCTGCATGGTCTGTTTTTCATGGTTAATTTATACCTCCTTGTGGCTGCTTGTGTAATTGTGTTACTGGAAAGAAGCTCCAGACTAAGTTCAATAAAGAGGAAATCAGTGATTTATTGTTTTATTTCATTAATTCCTATCACAAGCATCTTAGTGGAGAAATAAGCCAACACAACATCATAATGTCAAAGATAATAAATACCTTTTGATAGATGTTTTTTTCTCACTGAATTTCGGCATGTCACCATGCTTTGACCGGTCACTCTTCACAGACACATGTGATCCTGATCTTACACTAATGACACAAAGAGAGAAGAGAAACTTCACTACAGGTATGGCAAGCCGTTTTAGCATTTAAAACATTTTTTTGACTATCCATAAATATAATTTTGGATAGTCACAATTGTAATTCCAGATATCTATATTGCAATTATGACTAGTCATAATACACATTCCAGATATCTACAATGCAATTACGACTAGTCATAATCTTCCATTGAAAAATATTTCCAGATATCTTCAAATGAGTTTTGACTAGTCGTAATTCCAATTCAAGATATCTTCAAATGAGTTTTGACTAGTCGTAATCCCAATTCGAGATATCTTTAAATATGATTCGACTAGTCAAAATACAATTAGAGATATCTCTAATTCAAAATTTTTAAAGATATCCGAAATACATTTGAAGATATCTGCAATTCATTTATGACTAGTCAAATTACAATTGTAGATATCTTGAATTGGAATTTTGACTAGGCAAATCATATTTAAAGATATCTTCAATTGGAATTACGACTAGTCGAAACCCATTTAAAGATATCTGCAATTCAATTACGGATATCTCAATCAGATTTGTGACTAGGAAGAACTTATTTGGAGATATCTGCATTAAGCTTTGTGACTAGGCGAAATTGCAATGCAGATATCTGCAATTAACAATCTGACTAGTCAAAATTCCTTTAGAGATATCTACAATGTGCGTGCAAATACACCTTTGCTGAGCCCCACCTTAAACATTTTATTTAACCAATCGTAGCTTGGAAACTGTTGTCATCTGCTGTTTTGTCTAAGAGTTGTATAATAAAAGTCCTGCGTCTCTGGGTGATTTTAAAGTGTTTTATACAGAAGTAATTGAAAAGTATGGAAATAAAAATGTTGCTAGAGCATGTGTAAAAGTGGTAGGCTATACAGAGAGGACTTAAATAGGCTTTTGTCCTGTTTTATATGGTAATGTTGAGATGTGTGTGCTGTGGATTAAATTTTGTTAGCCTTTCCAAACGAACACATGTATAAGCCTCGTGTCAGCCGCCGCAACATTTGATATAATGTTAAAAGAATCGGAGTGTCTATGTACACTAAGTGCAAATAGTTCGCCTTGTTTGCAGAGACTATTTACACTATCCGCCCACCAACGTGTACTTGGGATTGTCAACACTGCAAAACGACGCCTCATCAATATCGGTGGTAGTAGAGTAGCGGTTACAGCATTTGTTTTTTGACGCGATCGACCCGAGTTCGCGACCGGGTTTTGCGAACTGTTTTTCTCCCTTTTCAAATCTCATATCGTTTCGGAAAGGCATTTCTTTTCAATAAAAATTAAGGACATAATACAAAAGTTTAAAAGAAATATTGGGTAGGGTTAGGGTAGGTGTAGGGAGGGCTTTATTGTCCTAATAAGGTGGCATCCATTTAAAAATTTGAATTCAAATTATAAATCACACTCAATACGTTATTATTGCCTACTGTTTTATAATGTACTACAATACTGAGGTGCAGATAATTGCCACTATTTGAAATAAGTAGTAGAAATAGCAGAAAATCTTGCTATTTTAACAGTGTATATAGAATCTATAGCTATTTACACAGTGCAAATAGCCACTGCCATTTATTTATTATATATTTAGACATAATGAAAAACAATGGAATTATACAAAAAAAAAAATAAAAAATAAAAAATAGTAGTAGTAAATCAGATGCAGTCAAGAAAGGTGAAGGCTGATTTAATAAAAGTTTAACTGAAATTGATGACATACGTTACTTTGTGTATGAACTCAGGTTCACTGGTGTCATTATGGCAGCTTGTTTCGCTGCAAAACGGACCAAATTCTGTGTAATGTTCAATAAAGGCAGAAAACCACAAACTGCTCGTCTGAATTTATTTATTATTTAGACATAATGAAAAATAATGGAATTATACAAAAAAAAAAAAAAAAAAAAAACATGAAAAATAGTGCAAATAAATGCATTACGGACAAGAACAATCCCTCATAATCAGATGCAGTCAAAAAAGGTGAAGGCTGATTTTAAAAAAGATTACAATTTAATAAAAGTTTATATGGCATTGATGACATTTATTAGTATGTTACATTACGTTGTGTATGAATTCAGGTTCCCTTGTGTCATATGGCAGCTTGTTTCCACCATGGAATGAAAAATAAAGGTAATTTGCAGATTTTTATCTTACCATTCATTCTGATTTTTTTTCTCAGAATTTCGAGATATAAACAATGCGAGTTATAAATTTTATAATTGTGAGATAAAAAGTTGCTATTTATTCATTTATTTATTTAGTTAGTTAGTTAGTTAGTTAGTTAGTTAGTTAGTTAGTGGCGGAAACGAGCTTCCATATGAAATAGCCCACAAGGTGGGAGTATTGTATTGTATTATAGCAAGAGATCCACGATGATGATATTCTGCTGTGTTCAGTGATCAGCGCCAATGTATTCTTTTAGGCAGCGGCTATTTGCACTAAGTGTAAATAGCAATTAAATTATATTTACACTAAGTGCAAATAGCAATAGATGCTATTTACACAGTGTAAATAGTAATTAGATTCTATTTACACTAAGTGCAAATAGCTATAGATTATATGTACACTATGTTAAAATAGCAAGATTTTCTGCTATTTCTACTACTTATTTCAAATAGTGGCAATTATCTGCACCTCAGTATTGTAGTACATTATAAAACAGTAGGCAATAATAACGTATTGAATGTAAATTATAATTAGAATTCAAATT
This sequence comes from Spinibarbus caldwelli, assembly GCA_039654775.1. NCBI lineage: Eukaryota > Metazoa > Chordata > Actinopteri > Cypriniformes > Cyprinidae > Spinibarbus > Spinibarbus caldwelli. The sequence continues at coordinate 2,104,383 of CM077230.1, forward strand.
TTTAAATGGATGCCACCTTGGGACAACAAAGCCCTCCTTACACCTATAACCCTACCCAATATTTCTTTTCAACTTTTGAATTATTTCCTTAATTTTTATCTTTCCGATACGATATGAGATTTGAAAAGGTAGAGAAAATGTTCGGCAAAAGGCGGACACGAACTCGGGTCGATCGCGTCAAAAAGCAGACAACATAACCGCTACTCCACTACGACATGTTGGTGGTTGGATACTGTAACAAGGTGGCCTATTTGCACAGTGTAAATAGACACTCCGTAAACGAATTCAGAGGAGCAGTTTGCAGTTTTCTGACTTTATTGAACATTACACTGCATTTGGTCCGTTTTGCAACATTTAAAATCACAGCGCTATACATACATGCACACTGGAGACCTTTTACCACATAAGGCTGCATCCAGATTTATTTAATAATCCATGAAGCACTTCATCCAGTATCTTATCTCTCCGTGACAACAAAAGCAGACTTTTATTATGTTGTTAGCAGTCAGCAGAGTAGGCGGGGAGGAGCTGAGTAAATTTATTCTGACGTCACACAATGACAATTCGACTAGGAGCAATTGTAATTCAGATATCTTAAACTATAATTGTGACTAGTCGAAATTGAATTAGAGATATCTCTAATTACATTTGCGGATGTATGACGCGCTATTGAAGATATCTCTAAAGTCATTACAGATATCTTAAATTGAGTTTTGACTAGTCAAAGTATTTAGAGATATCTCTAATTCGATTTCTTACTAGTGCAATTACAATTGCAGATATCTCTAATTGTCATTGTGACTAGTCGAATTATAATTATGACTATCCGAATTACAATTGTGACTATCTGAATTATATTTATGGATAGTCAAAACACAGTTTTAAATGCTAAAACGGCTTGCCATATACAGGAGGCTCATCTGTGTTTTATATTGACACACATTCTCTCTAGTCCTTCACAGAAACGTTTACAGAGTTTTAAAGATAGCAGTCAATCTTGTTTACAGACTTACATTTGTTTGACAATTTCTTTAAAGTACTTTAAATGTGAGACAATATATTTTTACAAACATTTGACTGATCTAATTAAAGATCATTTATTTTTCATTTTCTTTTTTTGACTGAAATGGAGAGCAGAAACATCAGCGCTACACAGTTCTGTTAGCATACTTCAATTAAAGGGTCCATATGATGCTATTTAAAAGTTCATCACTTTGTTTATTGGGTGTAACAATAACAGTAACAGTGTTGTTGTAATAATTACCGTATCCGTTTGACCCCGAGTCCAAGTCTGAGCTGAACGTTTCACAGAGGTAAGCTTTTATTTTACAACTCTCTTACCTTTCAGATACATGAATATAATTTTATTTATATAATTATAATTTTTCTTCTTCACTGTAACAACTTTATGTCCTGAAGTGCTAACATTAAATACAGTAATTTAGGTGTGGTTTATTGTATTGTATTTACAGTTTATTTAGGTGTGTACAGCTGATGTAGTACACATGAAGCTGGGAGAAAATGCCCTGCAGCTTCATAAAGTGTGCTGAACACAAGCTAACCTTTGGGTCGAGCGGCTCAGGAACAGCATTATAAAGAAATCTTAACTGATTCCAAACAAAGAGGGTTTGCTTTCGCATCCAAACACACAGCGTCTCCACAACATGACAACAACACTACAACTCACTGAAGCCTCGTCTTCTCTCTGTGTTTACATCTCTATGGAAGAATCAAATGCCAAATCCTTCAGGCGGTGCAAACTTGTGAACACAGTTTTGAGTTTGAGCTCCGTCAAGTTAATTCTTTATCGTCTATTTTCTAATCTTAAAATCTATTTTATACACCATCATTTTCGTTTCTATAACGTGTGAATATATCCACTATTGTATTCTACAACAAAAACAATCACAGCGCCTTGTTATCACTAGTTTTATTTTGATTTCCTGAGTCCATTAGCTTATAGCCCGTTAGCATCGCCAGCGTAGTTCCCGTTAATCTCGCTTACATTGTTTACATTGTATTCACACACATTACCATTGTTTTACTTGCGCCGCTAACACTCCCACCACCTCTACTCAGTGTGTTTCTCTGCACAGACCCTGTGCACCCAGGACGCGATCTTCCCAGATGTCCTTCACTCCGGCGCCGGGACACCACGGACCCTGGGTGCAGCAGCAGCGGAAGACGCGAGCCAAGCCCCGCGCGAGGACCTCTCCCCCTCCGCCGGCTCCGGTCTTCGAGATCTCCACCCGGAACCGCTTCGCTCCCCTCCGCGAGACGGAACGCGACGCTGTGATCGTCGGAGACTCCATCGTCCGGCACGTCCGTGTTACGTTAGCTGAAGGTAAAGCGCACACTCACTGTTTCCCTGGCGCTCATGTTCTCGATGTTTCTGCGCAGATACCCGCGATCCTGAAGGACGACGAGAGCATCGGCGCGATCGTGCTGCACGCGGGGGTGAACGACACCAGGCTGCGGCAGACGGAGACACTGAAGAGGGACTTCAGGAGCCTGATAGAGACGGTGCACAGCGCATCACCAGCGGCGACGATCATCGTGTCTGGACCGCTTCCAACGTATCGACGAGGACACGAAAGGTTCAGTAGACTTTTTGCTTTAAGTGAGTGGTTATTGTCATGGTGTAAAGAACAGAAACTGCTCTTTGTTAATAATTGGATTCTTTTCTGGGAGCGTCCTAGGCTTTTCCGCGCTGATGGCCTGCTCCCCAGCACAGTCAGAGCAGAACTCCTGTCGGACAACATCTCCAGGACTCTACACTCCATCTGACTAGTAAGCCCATTCTCAAATAACTGCTATGATGGCTTTTGTTCTACCCACTTAAATAATAGAAGTACTTGTGCTGTCCAATCTATAAAGACTGTGTCTGTTCCCCGAATAATGAGGTCAAAATATAAATTTAATGCAGGATCTAGAAATAATCTGATCGTGATTAAACCAGAAAAATGCTATAAATAAATGCTATAAATGCTATAAATAAACAAAAGCAATTTTTAAAGTTTGGGCTCCTAAACATTAGATCACTCGCACCCAAAGCAGTTATTGTAAATGAAATGATCACAGATAATAGTTTTGATGTACTCTGCTTAACTGAAACCTGGCTCAAACCAAATGATTATATTGGTCTGAATGAGTCTACTCCACCAAGCTACTGTTATAAGCGTGAGCCCCGTCAGACTGGCCGTGGCGGTGGGCTTGCAACAATATATAGTGATATTCTCAATGTTACCCAGAAAACAGGATACAGGTTTAACTCATTCGAATTACTTCTGCTTAATGTTACACTGTCAGATATGCAAAAGAAATCTCTCCTATCTCTTGCTCTGGCTACTGTGTATAGACCGCCAGGGCTGTATACAGATTTCTTAAAGGAAAACACCACCGTTTTTCAATATACCAATATTTTCTTCCCTCAACTTAGACGAGTTGATGCGTACCTCTCCCGTCTCAGTGCGTGGACTTAATCGCTCTAGCGCGCGGTGCCACTATGCTACCGTTTAGCTTAGCATCATTCATTCCTTAGGATCCAAACAGGGATGAATTTAGAAGCTACCAAACACTTCCATGTTTTCCCTATTTAAAGACGGTTACACGAGTAGTTACACGAGTACGTATGGTGACACAAAATAAAACGTGGCGATTTCCTAAGCGGATAAAAATGATGACTATAATGTATGGCGGAAGAGCACTTCGCAGAACTTCGACCTCGGAGCAGTAATATTATCACTCCTGGATCACTTCGACCTCGGCGCAGTAATATCATCACTCCTGAAAACTCCAGTAGTGATGATATTACTGCGCCGAGGTCGAAGTGCTCTTCCGCCATACATTATAGTCATCATTTTTATCCGCTTAGAAAATTGCCACGTTTTATTTTGTGTCACCATACTTACTCGTGTAACTACTCGTGTAACCGTCTTTAAATAGGGAAAACACGGAAATGTTTGGTAGCTTCTAAATTCATCCCTGTTTGGATCCTAAGGAATGAATGGTGCTAAGCTAAACGCTTGCATAGTGGCGCTGCGCACTACAGCGATTAAGTGCACGCACTGAGACGGGAGAGGTACGCATCAACTCGTCTAAGTTGAGGGAAGAAAATATTGGATTATTGAAAAACGGTGGCGTTTTCCTTTAAAAGAATTCGCAGATTTCCTCTCAGACCTATTGGTTAATGTTGATGAAGCGCTAATTGTCGGAGATTTTAACATTCACGTTGATAATACAAATGCTGCATTAGGACCTGCGTTTACTGACCTAATAAACTCTTTTGGAGTCAAGCAAAACGTCACCGGGCCCACTCATCGTTTTAATCATATGCTAGATTTAATTATATCGCATGGAATCGATCTTACTGACATAGATATCGTACCTCACAGTGATGATGTTACTGACCATTTCCTTGTATCGTGCATGCTGCGTATTACTGATATTAACTATATGGCTCCGCGTTATCGTCCGGGCAGAACTATTGTTCCAGCCATCAAAGACAGATTCACAAATAACCTGCCTAATTTCTCTCAACTGCTCTGTGTACCCATAAATACACATGAACTAGACGAAATGGCTAGCAACATGGGCACCATTTTCTCTAATACATTAGAAGCTGTTGCGCCCATCAAATTAAAAAAGGTTAGAGAAAAACGTACTGCGCCATGGTACAACAGTAATACCCATTCTCTCAAGAAAGAAACTCGTATTCTTGAGCGCACATGGAGAAAAACTAACTTGGAAGTTTTTGGAATTGCATGGAAAAACAGTATGTCCAACTATAGACAGGCTTTAAAAGCTGCCAGGGCACAGCATATCCGCAAACTAATAGAAAATAACCAAAACAATCCAAGGTTTTTATTTAGCACAGTGGTTAGATTAACAAATAACCAGACGTGGCCCAACCTAAATATTCCCTCACAGTTTAAAAGTAATGACTTTATCAATTTCTTCACTGATAAAATAGATAACATCAGAAATACAATAACACATGTAGATTCTACAGCATCTAGTACTTCAGCTTTATTCATCGTACCCAAATAAAAACTGCAGTGCTTTACAATTATAGGACAGGAAAAGTTAAATAAACTTATCACTGCATCTAAACCAACAACATGCCTATTAGATCCTGTACCCACTAAATTACTGAAAGAGTTGTTACCTGTAGCAGAAGAACCGCTTCTCAATATAATTAACTCATCGTTATCTTTAGGTCACGTCCCAAAACCATTCAAGCTGGCGGTTATTAAGCCTCTTATTAAGAAACCACAACTAGATCCTAGTGAAATGGCAAATTACAGACCCATTTATAATCTTCCGTTTATGTCTAAAATTCTAGAAAAAGTTGTGTCTGCTCAATTGTGCTCCTTTTTGAAAAAAACAAAAAAAGATCTTTATGAAGAATTTCAGTCAGGTTTCAGGCCCCACCATAGCACAGAAACGGCACTTGTTAAAATTACAAATGACTTGCTTCTTGCGTCAGACCAAGGCTGCATCTCATTCTATAGATCATGACATACTCATAGATCGATTACAAAACTATACGGGTATTCAAGGGCAGGCTTTAAGATGGTTTAGATCCTACCAGTCCGATCGCTACCGCTTTATTTAAACGGGGAGTCATCTCAATTATCACCAGTAAAGTATGGAGTACCACAAGGATCTGTCCTAAGTCCTCTGCTATGTTCAATATACATGTTGCCCCTTGGTAATATTATTAAAAAATACGGGATTAGTTTCCATTTTTAGGCTGATGATTCTCAACTATATATCTCAACAAGACCAGATGAAACTTCTAAATTATTTAAGCTAACAGAGTGTGTTAAAAATGTAAAAGACTGGATGACCAATAATTTTCTCCCATTAAACTCAGATAAGACAGAGATATTACTTATTGGACCAAAAAAACAGTACACAGAATCTCTTGGATTACAATTTGCATCTAGACGGATGTACTGTTACTTCCTCTACAGTCAAAAATCTGGGTGTTATATTAGACAGCAACTTGTCTTTTGAAAATCATATTTCCTATGTTACAAAAACAGCATTCTTCCATCTTAGAAACATTGCCAAGCTACGAAACATGTTACCTGTTTCTGATGCAGAAAAGCTAGTTCATGCATTCATGACCTCTAGACTGGACTATTGTAATGCACTGCTAGCTGGTTGTCCTGCATCTTAAATAAACAAGCTACAGGTAGTCCAAAATGCAGTGGCTAGAGTCCTTACCAGGTCAAGAAAATATGATCATATTACCCCAATTTTACAGTCTCTGCACTAGCTACCTATTAAGTTCCTTATCCGTTACAAAATATTATTACTTACCTATAAGGCCCTTAATGGTTTAGCTCCTGTGTACCTAACTAGTCTTCTACCACGCTACAATCCATCACGCTCCCTAAGGTCGCAAAACTCTGGACTTTTGGTAGTACCTAGGATAACAGTCAACTAAAGGAGGTAGAGCTTTTTCACATTTGGCTCCCAAACTCTGGAATAGCCTTCCTGATAATGTTCGGGGTTGTGCTACACACAGGTGAGTGGGCTGGACAAACCACCTGTAGTAACACACTCTTTTTCTCTCTAAATGCACCAGACACTCTTACAAACACTCCATATTACAAGAATTTAATAAGGACTTAACAAATGTTTACTTGTGAATGCAACACAAATCATAATTGCACTATTTGCTTCTTAACCTTAAATACCTCTTTTGCACAATATCATGCACAGCTATTATATAAAGTACTTGTATAGTCTGTCTTAGGTTATGTGTATGTATAGTTTATTTATAGTATATGTATAGTTAAATTACCGCTTTCAGTAAGTTAGTTATTTATAGGTTTTAAAATTGTTCTTACTCTTGTGTTGTTTGTTTATATTTAAGTTTATGTAGCACCGTGGTCCTGCGAGACACGACATTTCGCTCCACTGTATGCCCCCACATGTAGCGGAATGACAAAGCTCGACTTGACTTGTTCTTTAGCTTGCTTTGAACAAATCATTTTTGCTTGGTTGGAACAGCAGCTATGCTAATTATGTCTCTATTTGTTTCTCTGTTTCTGCCGCGGGATTAACATCCCGTGGTAACTAGGAATTACACAAGCTTCAGTCTGGATCCAGAACACCTGAGAAGAGATGATGCCAGCCCCTCAGAGGACCTCAGGTGATGCCAACCCTCAGACAACATACAGAACTACCAAACTTTGCCATAAGTTAAATATATTAAGTTTCTAAAATATATAAATATATTGTAGAAACTTAATTTCCTGTAAAGCTGCTTTGCAACGATTTGTATTGTGAAAAGCACTATAAATATAAACTTGAATTGAATTGAATTGAATATACCTTTGGACAGCATTACGCTAATATTTCACATTGTGATGCAGACATTTGTGAAAGTAATATCTGGACTTCAGCATTTTAGGCATTTCTGGATCAGTGTTCTCTGTTAGACAGAATAAATCACTTTGCAGGAGACGATGACCTTTGTAACTTTGAAGATCTTACACAAACAGATACATTACACACTAAAGGAAAATGAAAACATTAAAAAGCATCATATGACCCCTTTAAATTAAGAGTGCAGTCACTGACTGTAATGATTTTGATTTTCAGTTCTCAGATGTTTATCATCTGTTGAATACTTTTTATGTTATTTTTTTAATTAGGAAGTTATGAAGTTCTGCAAAGCATTTAAATATAAAATAGTTTGCTAAGGTTTTGTTTTTTTACAGCAAACATCTGAAACTCCAGCAGTGTTTAAAATGATTCTCTGAAAGCAGACTCAGTCTTACCTCTGTTTCTGTGAGAGACTCATCTTTCCTCTCTTCTCTGACAGACTGCAGATGAACTGTTATTGATCAGCACTAATGAGACAACAATCTGCTGTTCAGTATGACCTGGAGATGATGGTAATGAGATGAAGAACATGACAGTTATTCAACAAAATAATGAAGAATGTTGAGCTAGCAGCAACAGCAACAAAGAAAAAAAAATAATAATACTAACAAATAAATAAATAAAATAAAAACACTATAGAAAACAAACTGAGTATCAAACGACTGCACTGCCATGTAGAATAACCAAATGGTCTTAATGAGAAATGACTGGTTTAAAAATACTTTCGATTTCGCATCACAAAAACAAAACAACAGCATAAAACAGAAGCGAAAATACGGAGAAATATTCAGAAACACATTCATTTTCAATAACCGCTTTTTGAAAACTTACTTGCAGTCTTGTCCACTAAGAAGAGAATTTATAACTATTTGAAACACTCATTTTTCTGTGCTTTAGGCCTGTAGCTTGTAATCAATTAATTCTCATATTTCTCAGATGGATTGGATTAAATATACAAAAACAATGTCCGCGAGAGTTAAACTTGATGAGGTCTGTGCTAAAGTTGTATCTGTAAAAATGTTTTCTAGGACATGGCATGAATCAAATCCAAAGAGCAACGCTTTCTCTTGCTATCTGCGTATTTTCTTCTTCTTCTTGGTTTTTAACGGCGCCTGGCAACCAGCGTAAATAGGTGCATTACCGCCACCTTCTGCTCCGGAGTGTGGAACAGAATTTGATATTCTATTTACTAGTCCCGTCTCTCTAATAAAATCATAGAAGGCTTTACTATTTATTTCACTTGACCATTTTATTAAAACCTTAACATTTAGATCCTGAATTCCATTTTTTCTTAATTCTTCTATAATTTTTCTTCTTTCTTGTTCATATTTCCTACATTCAATAAATACATGAGGTATTGTTTCTTCAACATTACAGTATTCACATAATCCATTTGGACGTTTCCCTATTATTTTAAGTGTGCTATTTAAATTTGAGTGCCCTAACAATATTCTATTAAAGATGACCTCCTCTTTCCTTGACTTACCTTTACACTTTATATTTTGATTTACTTTGTTTATTAAACTATAAAGGAATCTACCCTTGTCCCCATTGTTCCACTTAACTTGCCATTCTTTATTCACTTTACTCCAGATTAAAACCTTAATCTCTGATTTACTCAATGGAACTTGAATCTGTATTGTCTCTCTCTGTAAAGCTTGTTTTGCTAATTTATCCACTTCTTCATTTCCCCTTATTCCTATGTGTGCTGGGACCCATATAAAACTGACTGATGTATCATTTTGAACAATTCTTGAATGTATTTGTAGGATACTAAAGAGAATATCTTGGTGACTTGATTTAAAAGATCTCAAACTCTTTAAGACTGAAACCGAGTCAGAACAAATTAAAACATTATCAGGTTTGTGTTCCTCCACCCACTGCAATGCCAAGAGTATTCCTATCATTTCTACAGTATAAACTGACAAATGATTAGAAGTTCGCTTTACTCCACTGATCCACTGGTAACCACTGTCTTGGACTAAAAAAGCAGCCCCAGTTGTTTGACGTTCTGGATCTTTTGAGCCATCTGTATACACTTGTATATGCAGGGGGTATTGAACTCTGGTATATGTTGAAAATACATATGCCAAGTCAGCTTCTCTTTCAGTTTTTTTAACCTCCAACAGATGCAAATCTACTTGAGGTGTTACATACACCCATGGTTCATATTCCTGAATAACAACTGTTGGACTCATCTTGATGTTATTTACTTGTATTTCTTCTGCATATATTTTACTAATCCACCCAAAGCTTGTTCTACACCTTTCATTCTGTTCCCAACAGTTCTGTAACACCATTTTTGTAGGATGTTCATCTTTATGGCCCTGGAGGTTAGCCCAGTAATTGATCGTTAATTGCTTCCTTTCTGATTTCTGGTGGCATCTCTCCTACCAAGACTTGTAAAGCTGGTATGGGTGTAGTCTTTACTGCACCTCAACATTGTCTCATTGCTTGAGCTTGAATTTTACTAAGTTTTTCCAACAGGTTTTTTGAGGCAGAACCATATACCACACAACCATAATCAAACACAGACCGGATCAGTGCTATATAAATTGTTTTTAATGAAGAAAAACTTGCCCCCCATTCCACTCCACTTACACATCTCATGATATTTAACACCTTCTGACATTTCTCAACTATTTTATTTATATGTTCATTGCAAGTAAGTTTTGTATCAAAATAAATACCTAAAAACTTAAATACCTTCTCTCTTTCCAATGTTTTCTCATACATCTTCAAACTCACTTCTGGAACAACCCTCTTTCTAGAGAAAATTACTGTTTTCGTTTTCTCCACTGAGAATTTAAACCCCCAATCATATGCCCATTCTTCTATTTTCCTAATTTCCTCTTGTATCTTCCTATTAATATATAAGATATTCCTTCCCCTTTTCCAGAGAGCCCCATCATCTGCAAATAGAGACCTACCTATATCTGGTTCTGCTTGATTAAAAACATAATTTATCATTATGGAAAACAATAGTGGACTTATTACACTCCCTTGAGGAGTTCCATTTTCTATCTGTAATGTACTTGACACTTCATTTCCTATTCTTACCTGGATGCTTCTGTTCGCCAAAAAATCTTTTATCCAGTTGTATATTTTTCCACCAATATTCATCATTTTTAATTTGATCAAAAGTCCCTCTCTCCACATCATATCATAAGCCTTCTCGACATCCAAAAATACTGCTATTACTGACTCTTTATTTATCTGTGCTTTTCTAATTTCATTTTCTAAACATACAATAGGATCCATTGTTCCTCTTCCTTTTCTAAAACCACTTTGATATTTTGATATTAATCCTCTTTTTTCCAATAAATATGTCAACCTTTCCGAAATAATCCTTTCCATAATTTTACAAATATTTGACGTAAGAGCTATCGGTCTATAATTAGAGGGTTTTGAAGGATCTTTTCCTGGCTTTCTTATAGGTATTATTATTGCTTCTTTCCAAACTTTTGGAAGTCTTCCTTCCTCCCATACTCTATTATATAACTCTAAAATTTTCCCCACAGCACTGTCCTTAAGATGTATCATCATTATATATCCGACCTGATCCTTTCCTGGAGATGAACGTTTTTTATTTGCATTACAAATAGCTCTCTTCAGTTCATCTCTATTGAATGGGAAGTTAATTGGCTGGCCTTCCATTCCGCCCCTCCTTACCAATGATTCTATATTTCGTCTCTTTGTTATTTCTCTCCTCCTCTTACCTTCCTCACTTAAATTCCCTGACCCATGTATTTGTGCAAATGTTTTGACTAGCATTTCTGCTTTGTCCTTATCCGTTACAGCTATTTCCCCTTCTGCCTCTAATACTGGATAATCCCACTCTTTCTTATTACCTTCCATTCTCTTGATCATACTCCACACATCACCTACTGGAGTTCTTCTTCCAATTCCACTACAAAAGCCACGCCAACTTTCTCTTTTAGCTTGCCTGATAGTTTTCCTCACTACTGCTTGAGCCTTCTTGAATAAGATTAGATGGTTATAATTATGTGTTCTCTTAAGAAGTTTAAAAGCCTTATTTCTATCTCTCACAGCTTTACTACACTTGTCTGTCCACCAAGGAACAGCTTTTCTCGTCATTTTTCCTTTACTTTTTGGAATTGATTCTGACGCTGCTTCTAATATTACTGCACACACCTTTTCATTAAAAATGTCTATATCTTGATTTGAATCAATTGCCGCCATTTTTTCTTCACATATTTCCTCAAATTTATCCCAATTTTCTTTTTCAAATATCCATTTTCCTCCTCTCTGAGTTACTGTTCTCTCTGTCTCAATATCCAATGTTACAACTATTGGGTAATGATCACTCCCAATACTAGATTCTCCCCAGACTTCCCAATTACACTTACTAGCCAAATTATTCGAAACTAGTGTCAAGTCCAATACAGACTCCATTCCTGAACAAACATCTATCCTTGTTCCCCTCCCATCATTTAAACACACTAGCTCCCTCTCCTCTATTAATTCCTCAACTACTTGACCATTGGCATTAATGTACCTTCCTTCCCATAGTGTATTATGTGCATTTAAATCCCCACACCATATCACTCTTTGACTATCTTGACCATGTACTTCCTTTAACTTCTCTAGCTCCAATTTTTTACATGGATTATAATAATTTATTATAACTATCTCCTGACCTCTACTCCAAATCCCCACAGCAATATATTCTTGATCTCTACCTATTCCCAGTATTCTATATGATATTTCTCGTTTAATAAATGTTGCACACCCACCACCATTCCCTTCTTCTCTATCGTGCCGTACTATACTATACCCTTGTAAAACAAAATCTAAACAACGTTTCATCCAAGTTTCTTGAACACATACTACATCAGGTTTTATACTCAATTCTTCAATAAAATGATTGAACTCCTGACCATTTGCTATCAGAGATCTTGCATTCCACTGAATTATTGTTATCATCTATAAATATTATCAAGTTTCTTGACTTGATCTTATCTGAAGTTCATCTCTGACTTCTTCCCAAGTCAAGCCTGTCATTCCAAGATGACGTATTGCTGCTATAACTACTAACTGTGTCTTTTGTGTTTTTGATTCAATCCCAGCTGTACTATTTATAACTCCTGCAATAAATGTTACTAATTTTTTCTTTTCAATCATCATAATTTCTTCTGGAACTCTATTGTTTCCTTCAACTGAAACCCCAGATTGACCTCTCTGATCTCTAGTTTGTCCTTTAACTTGTTTTGCTGCCTCCGCATGTGTTATCTTCTTCTCCACCCTCCTTTTCTGAATCTCCATCTCCATTTTCATTACTTCACATCCTCTGAATGCTGCACTATGTGCCTCTCCACAGTTGCAACACTTTGGTTGTACTCCTTCCTCACACTTGCCATATTCATGATTTCCTCCACAACGAGCACATCTACTCTGTTCCATACATCTTGTAGCAACATGTCCAAACCTTTGGCAATTAAAACATCTTACTGGTCCTGGTATAAACTCTCTTACAATATAGCTCATCACACCCAACATTACTCTTTTTGGAATTTCATTCCCTTGAAATTCTATTACTACTGTTTCAGTGTCTCTTCTGTTTCCATCTGCACCTGATTTTGTCCTTTGCGCGTGTACTATCTTCCCTCCCTTTAAGTTACCCTTAAACTCTTCCATACCTATATTGAGAGGAACACCAAAAATGATCCCTTTTCGGCCCCTACTTTTACTTTTATCTCCAACTCTGTTTGTGCTGACAACTTTAATCCCTCCTATCTCCTTCATTTTGAGAGCTTTACTTGCTTGTTCTTCTTTATTACATCCAACTAGTAAATTTCCATCTGAGAGAACTTTAGCGAACTCAATATTTCCTATATCCCTATTTATGATCTTGGTCAGTTTTAATGGATTAATTTTGTTTACCCCAATCTGATCTCCAAACCTAATGATGCATTTTATGCTCTCTCTACTCTTTTCATCAGACTCTTCTACATCGCTCCACTTTTTCCGTTTTTCTCCCCGATTACTCCTTACTTCTTTCCAGCAATTTCCTAACGATTTTTCACTTTCCTCTTCGCTTCCTACATCCATACTCCCTTCACTATCTCCCCACTCAATCCTCTCTGATCCATTCACGGAGCATGAGCCTCCCCGCCGTTCCTTTCCGACTTCTCGCTGAAGCTTCCGCCATCCCGCCGTCACCGGACATCATTTTCGCCAACGCCGACCCTGAAGCCAGTTTGCCAAAAAGATAGCTTTTTGAATGTTCCTATGCATGATGTAATAGGTGGATTAAGCACCGCCTCCGCAGAAGAAGATCTACATTGTTGCCTGTTTAGCTCCGCCCACCGATTCGCGCATGTAGTGTTTAGGAGAGAGACCAGACCAAACCAAACGATAAAGATGGCTCTGAAAACAACAGGACGCTCTGCAGTGCCCGTTTGTGGAAAAAAATGTTTTTGCACTGCATTCCTTCTGATCCCAACGGAAAGAGTGGATGGACTTTATTTTAAATGAAGTTTCAGATCGCGTCAGAAGAAGTGAGTAAGAAGTCAGTCCTTTGTTTACTTTATTTTACCGCGGATTCGTTTACAGTTACTCATAGCGTCAGTAACGCGACGCTCGTTCTGTTATCTCAGGGAACCGGGGTTACTTTAATAACCGGAGTGACACAATTCGACTCGGGATTTTCTAAAAGGTTGAAACTAAAAGGCTATGCTGTGTCTCCTATATTGGATCCGACAGTGATGTTGCAACAAAATTGTGAGTGATTTTTTTTCATTACATGGTCACTATTGATTTGTCTCTTCTTACAGATTGTTTGATATGTACTGAGTTATTTATATGTTTTAAACATAAATCACAGCGGCGTCCATCTATGAATGAATGTGCGCTGTTAGCCAATCACAGCAGTGGGCGTGTACTTCCCAGTAATGCACCTATTCAAACAGAACATTCTGCTGAGGACAGAAAATAGCCTAGTACTTATAAATTGTTTTTTTTTTTTTTTTCATGTAAAAATCTTGATAACATTATAAGTGGACCTCAGAGAACAGTACAGTATAATAATAAAAAAGGCATTTTGTGACCCCTTTAAGGATGTACTGTTTGGCTTATTTAATATACAAAATCTATAAAATGAATGACTATTTTATGATTAACCTATTACTTCCTGCAAAATTCCATATTCACCATGGTAAATTCACTCATCAAAATCCTTTATTTATTGTTTCAGCAGTTATATTTAACTATTTCATGATCACCCAAGAATCTTAAAGCCATTAAAACAATTAATTTATTTAATCTTTTTAATTGATTTTGTTAAAGCTCTTGTTTTGTATTTATTTATTATGTACATGTGTAAATGGTGCTTTGCTTACTTCACTCAAAGAAACTGTCAATCACCTGTTTTCACAGTATCAAATAACTAACTAAAACCACTTATTAAAAATTAACACATGAACATATCAGCGTGATAGGAACTACCGAAAATGACAGAAAACATCTTTACATGTTAATAGATCATGTTTTCACCTCATTCATAAATACATCGTTTTATGTTTTAATAGAGCAGTTTTAAAGTCCCTCAGCAAATATCCTTATGCAAATATTCAGTTTCTACCCACAAATGATTATATAAAAAGTGAGACGATCTGCTGCTGATCCTGAATGGCTTGTTTAATGAGTGTTTATAGTCTGAGGCTCATCAATATTATCAGCTGCTGAAAATCCTCTTTATTTCATGTCAATAGATCCTGTTTTCACCTCATTCATTATGCTGATGACTTCAGATCCGTAAATAATCTGCATTAAGTTCATTGTATTGCTGTCAACAGACTTAAGGAAATGAGACAATCACCTATTGTGACATCTATAAGATATTTCATAATAACTACATTAATTACATTAATCTGTAATAACCATGTTTCATAAAAAAACACAAAACTGAAACATTATCAAAAACAAAAGTTGTTAATTCAAACTCAGTTGTACCTTGCAAATTTGCAAAATTATATTTCTATGTTTATTCATTCAATTAAATTTAAATATATGAATGAAATTCGTAGAAACTAAGAAGGGATAAAACACTTTGTGATTAATTTACTCAGAAGTTACTTTATGAGATGAATGGATGGGTGAACATCAATATGTAAAATGTGTGAATTAGTGTAAAAACAAACTGACTGATCTTTAATTTTGGCAGATCTGCTCCTCCTCCAGTGAAGCTCCTCCCACAACAATCACACCTTCAGTGAAGCTCCTCCCACAACAACCACACCTTCAGTGAAGCTCCTCCCACAACAATCACTCCTTCAGTGAAGCTCCTCCCACTGCAGTTCAGCAATAAATGCTGGAATATTCCCATCAGTCTACAAGTGAAGACAAGCATCAGAGCATCAGGAAGAAGTGAAATCTGCAGAGACAGAGTTTATTGAAGGACAGAGAGAACATGAGAGATCCAGAACCCTGCAGAATGAAACACACTGAAGAACAAACAGGTTGGTGTTCATTCTTGATCCTTCATCAGTGAAGCTGAAGAACAATTCAGTTATAATTCTTCAAGATGTTTGTCAGATTTTGATTTGTTGTAATAGAAAAACATATATATATATATATATATATATATATATATATATCTGTGTAATAATATAGTTGAAGTAGTAAATAATAAGAGCACTTTCTATAGAGTTGATTTCATATATATTTAATATTTCTCACTAAAGAAATATGAGATTTGTTCCTATAATGTTTTAAACATAATAACAGGAAGATCAATGTACCTCATTCATGGAAAATCTCTGTGATTTACTGAACATTAAACATTTTACTTTAATTTCAGAGTTAACTGAAGAAAATGAGGAGAATGAAGAACTGAGTGAAGAGGAGGAGAAACATCATGTCAGAACTGGAGAAAAAACTTTTAGTTGCTCTCAAACCAAACAGAAAGATTTAAAGAAAACAAGAGATGAGAAATCTTTCACCTGCACTCAGTGTGGAAAGAGTTTGACAAACAAACAGAGTCTCAAGATTCACATGAGAGTTCATGCAGGAGAGAAATTGTTCAAATGTGATCAATGTGGAAAAACATTTTTGTGGGCTTCAGTCCTGAAGAATCACCTGAAAGTTCATTCAAAGGAGAAACCACATTCATGTTCTGTATGTGGGAATAGTTTTTCACTACTGGGGAATTTAAAAGCACATCAGAAGATACACACTGGTGTGAGAGATTATATGTGCTTTGAGTGCGAGAAGACTTTTATTACAGCTACACATCTGAAACGGCACCAAAGGATTCACACTGGAGAGAAACCTTACAAGTGTTCACACTGTGACAAGAGATTCATTCATTCAGAATCCCTGAAAACACATGAGAGGATTCACACTGGAGAGAAACCTTACATGTGTAATCAGTGTGGTATGAGTTTCAGACAAAAAACTCAACTTATGGAACACATGAGAGTTCACACTGGAGAGAAACCATTCACATGTGATCAGTGCGGGAAGAGTTTTGCACAATCAGCAAAGCTGAAGAGACACATGAACATCCACACTGGAGAGAAACTGCATAAATGTGATCAGTGTGGAAGAACATTTATGTGGGATTCAGGCCTGAGGAGTCACCTGAAAGTTCATTCAAATGAGAAACCACATTCATGTTCTTTATGTGGAAAGAGTTTTTCACATCTGCAGAATTTAAAACTACATCAGAAGATACACACTGGTGTGAGAGAATATATGTGCTTTGAGTGCGAGAAGACTTTTATTACATCTACAGAATTGAAACAGCACGAGAGGAACCACACTGGAGAGAAACCTTACATGTGTTTACACTGTGACAAGAGATTCAATCAGTCGGAAACCCTGAAAAGACATGAGAAGATCCACACTGGAGAGAAACCGTACACATGTGATCAGTGTGGGAAGTGTTTTAGACATAAAGATCAACTTAAGGTGCACATGAGAGTTCATACGGGAGAGAAACCATATCACTGCACTGCATGTGCGAAGAGTTTCAGTCGATCATCTTCTCTACACAAGCATACTAAAAAAATTCACAGTAAATAGATTATCTTCAGATCCAGCATTTTCAGGTCTGACACCAAACATGACACAATAATGTGTTAATCTATACATTTGACATCTGTGTAAATCAGATAATCAGCATAACAATTGACAGGAAAAATAAACATCTGTTGTTTTCACAGCTAATGAAGTTCATTTTCAAGACCATCAGTTTCATCTGTGAGATTCAGATCAACTCAAAGATGAAGTTTCATATCCAAAGAACAATATCTACATTTTTAAATTTTTTTTATATAAGTTTACTTCGTGATATGTAATTATATTATTGTGCGCTCTTATGAGTTTTATATAATGTGCACATGCTCTGGTGCCTTCTTCACGAGAGGCCGTACCACGCTGCTCTATCGTTGGGAGATTGAGGCTCCGAAAGACGCAGTCTGTTGTCAGTTAGAAATTTGCAGCCTTTGGCAGTGCCCCAAATCATGTCACGGATGTGACGCAGTGAGAAGAGGATTATGATCGATCTGGCCTTACCATCCGCTTGTTTCGGTCCCAGATGGTGAGCGACATCGACATTGTCCGTCTCCAATTGCAGGGGCGATCTTCTCTATTATGTTAAGTACCACGTTTCGGACATCCTGTCCATCTTTTTCCGCAACGCCGTGCAACTTTAGACACCGTCTCCAACTGTAACTGCTACATTCCTGTACACTTGCTTTCAATGATTTGTTTTCCTTTCTCAAAGCGTGGACCTCTGATTCCAGATGATTAAGAGCCTCTTTATGAACGCCGACATCCACAATAAGCTGTTGCACTGTCGCTGTCAGATTCTTCATTTGTTTCGAGGTTGCTTCAGTGGTAGTTTCGATCGCTGAAATCTTTTGAAAAGTCTTGTCATGCTTTAAAGCCAGTTTGTGTATTGCAGCCAAGACCTCTTCATTAGTATTTCCACTGACGTTAGATTCCGCGCGTTTTGATTTTTTCGCTGCTGGCTTCTGAGGAGTATCAGAAAGGGCAGCGACAATAACCTCATTATCAAAGTCTGGACATGTGTCAAACCATTGTGATTCCATATCTCACTGAAACTTCAATCCAGTGCTACTAGAGGCCGATGCTGAATCCTCAAACTGATCAACCGTATCAGATGCCTTGGAAGACACGTTGTCAAGCCAAGCTTGTTTAACTTTCTTCTTTCCTCTTTTTCCCGTGCACAAAGATGTCAAAAGGGAACTATATGTCTATTTCACTTATGTCCACGTTATCACCAGTCTAAGCAGTTGGTTTTATCACCACTTCACCTTTATTTCCCTGTAGAGCAAACACACAACCACCTACATCGCCGCCATCTTGAGCCTACTCTCATTGCCATTAAAGTCTTCTTGTGTAGAGAATTAGAATGTGACGTAACGCTGTGCTGAGTTTTGGGAAACTGCTTTGTTTATCCGCCATACTTGCAGGATAGCGCTGCCTTTCTGCTATTGAGTTTAGGGTAGTATTTCATTTGTTTGTCTTGATTGTGAAAAATGTCACAATTGTATGTCATGCATCGAGAATTGACCTATCGGTAAGCCCCGCCCCCTTAGTTACTGTTGCGAACTCGGACAAACAAACAGAGTTGCTAACTGTCTTACAATGACAGCTGTCAGTGTGAAAACCTTGTCCCTATGTCTTTTTGATAAATTTTGGACACAGAAGGACCACCATTGAAGTGGAACTTAAATATGCCATGGAGGGATTTATAAAAGATTTTAAAATAAATATTGTGGGTATTAATTTGGAAGCGAGGGTTCACAATGCAAACGGAAGAAGTCTCATGTTACGTTCATCACGATCCCAGCAACATCCCGGATCAACACTGTTCATGTATTGAATGCAGGGTACGATTCAATTAATTTACATTCAACCAGTTTAATATGAAGAGACAGTAAAATGTAGACCTTCGTTTATGTGTTTTTGCGCTACGCTGTACAAGACGCAAGAACAGTTCGCTAATTAGTTTTGTACGTTAGCATGGACTCTAACTTTAACGTTAGCTAGTTTTAGCCAGAGATACCTTGCTGAAGCTTAAGATGACATTAAAGTTCTGCTTGAGCAGATGAAAATTGTAACTTAATGAGAGTATGACAACCAGAAAATTAACGTTTTTGTCTTCATTGGGATCAGGGGTGAATGCTTAGGGACATTTTGCTCCGTTTTGTTTTGGTTTAGGAAATAGAATAAAATAAATTCCATTGCCCATCTTCTCAGGATACCTGGAATCAGTGTTACAAGTAACCTAGGCACATGTTTTTTGTTTTTTTTTGTTTTTTGTTTTTCATTTTTGAAGCATAAACCCCATAAAAACGATGTGAGCTTCAGATCTTCCAATGTTTCTCTATGGCACTGAAACCTAAAGATGTCCGAATTCTGCTCCCTGTGCAACTGATACTCGACTGCCATTGGCTAGTCTGCGTTCGAGGGGAGGGGCTTACCGATAGGTAAGTATAATAGTAATAGTAGTAACTCAGATCATCGTTCTGAGAGAAAACTGGATAATGCAGTATGTTTTTTCGCCTTTTTTTCTGTGTAAAAACACCAAAGGAAGCAGGTCATGGAGAAGACGCCGAATAGTAAATCTGTTAATGTCACTGATTAAACCCACTGCCTCTCACTCAATAAAAGAATCACATTTCTGTGTGTTTTTGAAAGATTTGATTTTGTTGGTTTAATAATACTTCTGTGCAAGTATGACTCTCACTGGGCTTGTGAATTAGAACTTGAACAGGGGACTTTTTAAAATGCTTTAAAGACAGTGATAAAGACAAAATTGTAAAGCATATACTATGTGCAGACACGCACATAAGCTCAAAATGTGAACGCAACGCGTTTATTTACGTTAAGCATTTTCCTCTCATAAGAACACCCTTAATGCACCGAGCGATTGATAATAGGGTCATTCTTCAATGTGGCAAATGAGAGGCAGCATTTGTAAAAATGCTTGTTTGTTTTTTTCTAATAAAATATATTCCTATGCATATAAAATTAGTTTAATATGCTATATCCATTAAAATGAAAGCTTAAGAACATTTTGATTTTTAAATAATTTCAATCAAACACTGGTGACACAGCCACTTATGTCTATTTCATTTTGAAGTAACACCACAGACTTTATATCGCAAGTTACTATAGGCTCTGTGGTGTTACCAGAAAAGACAGTAACACCACAGACAAATCAGCCTAAATCCAGACTTTTCTAAAATAGAGGCTGCCATCATGATGATTTCAAGATCAGGGGACATTTTGGAAATATTAATAAGTATGTATTTATCAAAATTTTGATTAAAATATGTAAAATCTGCAAGTTATCAACATAACACCACAGACACTAATAAAGTGTGACACATGAAATTGTCAGAAATTTAGCTAAACTTAAGAAAATGAATAAGAAAGAATGTACTCCCCATGCACCCCTCAGATCAACCAGCACCTGCAGTGACCTTTACACACAGGAAGTAGTCCAAATAGAATTCTACCTTTTCTTAAAGGGGCAAAATCCATTGTGGTAACACCACAGACATGAATTTGGGGGACACAACTTTTTTCTTAAATATAACAAAATGTGTATTTTTTAAAACAATTTAATAAAATTGTACATGCTAAATAAAATCTATATTCATAATATAACCACTTTATTTGTATTAAAAATGTTATATTGTTGCAATTATATTCCATGATACCTCTTTAAGGTATGGCAGGAACATGCATATTTGTTACAAATGCAATCTCTAAAACTAAATTAAATATGCATTTTAAAAAAAAATGTAACTATTAACAGTGCACAAATTGTGTTTACCCTACAGAATACAAACATGCAAACATTTTATGATTTATTGGTATTTAAAGTTTATTTCAACTGTTGTAAAGTTGAGGGACACCACTTGCCACCGCAGTTGAAGAATGACCCAATAAAAGACCACATTCTGTACACACTTTACTAATAATAAATCATAATATGTGCAGAAAAACAGATGAGCCCAAAATATGAACATTAAATATCACTGTCTTAATCCATAAGCGCTTTTTGCATTATGGCTTTCTAAAGGGAGGAAAACACTTATCGTTTAAACATGACGTGTTAATATTCTGGCTCACCTGCATGTCTTTTAGCATCACTGTCTTAGTACATTAAGCCAGCATTAAAATGCTACAAAACTGTTCACATGCTCCCAGGGATTTGATTTTGCTTGTCATTTGTTGAAATAAATATAAAATGAGTTTGTGACTGTTCGCTGAATGTGACCCACAATCTCTGATTCTCCTCCGTGGCCATGGAAAAAAATGAATATTTATAATGGCAACAATTATATTTTGTCATTTAAAAGCTTGTTGAACATTTTTATTTGGATAATTTACCATATGACGGCTGAAGCAGCAGCGAGCGTCCAGCGGGTCACACTGTTTTCACGGTAATCAAATTAACATTGTAAATGAAATTCTACAAAACCTAAGAGAAAAAAAAATGAACAAAACTGCACTGAACATACTGTGTATTTGTTTGTTTGTTTGTTTCTAGGAGAGCATCAACCCCTAATTGACATGAGGAAAAAATCATTGAAAAGTGTTCAGTGTACAGTGTACCCCTGTTTGCTACAGAGGAAGCATTAGGAAAGAGGAGAAGAGAGAAAGTGAAAAGGCACTCAACAGATGTTGGTGAGACTTGATTTCTGGAAATGCATTAAAGGTCACTCACATTCTAGTTAGCTACAAATGTAAACCTGATTTTAGATAGTATTTAAATGAGATTCATAACTCCAGCTACTTGTAGGCCTACAGTCCTGTATATTTCACACTAAATTGTGATGCAGCCTGAATCATAATCACACCATGTTCATGTGTTGGCCAGAGGAGAACTGATCCCTAAACTAAACATACTTTCTCCCAAGGTTTTTTTTTTTTTTTTTTTTCTCCATTCTGTCACCTGATGGAGTTTGGGTTCCTTGCCACTATTGACTTTTGGCGTGCATATTTGGGGACACATAATATTCAGCAATATTATTGATCTGACTCCACTGACACTATTGGATGAGGACTGAACTGAGCTAGATGATGACACCACTGTTTTCTGCACAACTACTATGTAGATGCATTGGAATTATTTTGTTTTTGATGATTTTTATATAGTTATTGAAATTAACTGAGTCAATACTGATTTCAACTGAACTTTTTACTGTTTAGAGCTGCTTCACAGCAGAAGGGAATTCTGTTTGCATCATTATTTTTCTTTTTTATCACTGTAAAGCAGCTTTGAAACAATCTGTATTTCATAAAGCGCTATATAAATAATGGTGACTTGACTTAAATTGGCTCAGATCTTCTAAAAAAGTGCATGAAACACAGGCAACCTGAATAAACATAAAAACAGTTTATTAATGATAACTCTATTTGCCTTTATTTTATGTTAAATTTCTTAGGAATATTTGACAATATTTAGTATTGCTATACACAAAAAAAAAAAAAAAAATCAGGATTTTTTTTTCACAGCACTGTACACCAGCATTTATGTTCAGCAGTGTGATATTAATGTGTGGAAATGGTCATTTTTTTAGTGTGTGATGCACTGGTAACAACTTAAAAAAAAGAAGACAAAAATATCAGGAAAATGCACTGGTAACAACTTAAAAAAAAAAAGAAGACAAAAATATAATTCAACAGAAGATGATGGCTGTGGTGAAACAAGCACTCAAATAATGGTGAGCAGTAATCTACTTTATTTATTTAATCTTTTATTAACTATTATCTTTATAGTTTAGAATACATAATAACTGCTATTGTATTTCAGGAACTAAGACCTGTGGGAGTGCTGGAGAAATCAAGTGTACCAAGTCCTCTGTCTCCTTATTCTGAATATTCTTGTTGCATTTCAGTGTTACTGTACAGCATTTTATTAGTATTGCACTTCGGTAGTATTGAATTGTACTTCAGTTGTATTATATATTGCAGTGCTACTGCAGTTTTTATTGCAGTATAACTGTAGTACTACTTCAGCTGTATTGCCGTAATACTGGGGTTCTATTGCAGTTGTTTGTTAGTAATACTACAGCTCTACTGCAGTTGTATTTCAATAGTAATTCAGTTGTATTGCAGTAAAATGGACACGGAAAAACTGCATTTTACTACATGTAACAAAAACTGCTGTATTAGGTTTTTAAAAACTGCAGTAATTTTTTGTAAAGGTGACATCAGCGCTGATCCTGGGACTGGTCGGGACTCGCGTGCTGAGCTTGTGTTTCTGAGCTTGTTCATTACTTACTTTTCTATTAGGCTATGTTGTTATAATTATGCATATTAGCCATATTATGCATATTTATATCACTCTCATATACATACTATTATAAATGTACTTTATTTCAATAATATCTATATAATATTTATTCACTAATGTCATCACCCTTTGTATATTCATCCTCAGTGTTAATAATAATTATTATGTGAAAAAATACGAGAATATTTATATATTTTAAATATATATAAAATATAGTAATTAATTACATTTTATAATGCTCATAACCAGATTACAGTTACTTTTTTTATGGATTACATGTTAAAATTCTACTGTGTGTCATATCGTTTAGCTTTGAATATTCACAGTATAGAACGGCCATGTAAATGTCATCTAAATTAATTTGCGATCCATGCTTCTGAATTTGGGGACAAAATCACCTTTCAGTTAATTATACCATGTTAATATTTCAATAATTCAACAACACATTTGCATGTTCACATTTCAGTGAATGGTCACTGACATGCAGGTCAACAAATAAAATATTTAAAATGTAGAAATTGAATTTATTTTCATTTTAGATTTTTATAATTTAAAAAAATATATATATTATCTTTTTATCAACTCACAAACTCTCTGCAATTCTTTTATTTAGCCTAGTTTGATAAAGCCTGGTGTAATGAAATGTTTAAATGCATTTCATGATGCTGATATCAAAGAATTAAGTATATTTTGTTTCTCTCTTCGTTTTTAATAACAATAATCCCACTTAATTCTATAAACAAATCAGTTCAAAAGTAATCTAAAAGTAATCCAAAAGTAGTCAGAATACATTACCAAAAATGATCTAGACTACAGTTTTCATCGTGTAATTTGTAATCTGTAACAGACTATAATTTGTATATAGTTATGTATATGTTAATGTGTGTGTGTGTGTGTGTGTGTGTGTGTGTCATCATCAGGACAGCTGTATTGATTTCATGGAGTATGTAGCCGCTCTGAGTTTGGTTCTGAAGGGTGGAGTTCAGCAGAAACTGCGCTGGTACTTCAAGCTCTATGACGTGGACGGCAGTGGCTGCATGGACCGTGAGGAGCTGCTGCTCATCTTCAAGGTATCTGATGACTTCAGTCACTGATGGTCATGTGATGTTGTGTCTGTCTTCAGCTCCACCTGCTGGAGTCACAGATTACAGCATGAGCAGCCTCCATCTGTGTGTGAACATACTGCTGAAATCATCTTACGCTCTGAGTCTGTGTAAGAGGATCTGCAGAAACATGACGAACCTTCATCTGCTGTTGTTTTTCTGCCGCAGGCCATTCGAGCCATTAGTGGAGCAGAGCAGGAGATCTCAGCACGAGGTTCTGTTGAAGATGTTGACTCTGACTCATATTGTCAAAAAATCTACAGCGAGATCAACTCTGAGCAGCAGCTGCACTGATCCCAGACCAGCCGATGGTGATGAAGATGAAGATGATGGCAGAAGTGCTGAATTTGGAGCAGGTCTATTCACTGTTCGTTTCTCTTGAGCATTTCTCATATTAAAAGCTGAACTTTACAATTGAGTGAGGAAGTTTAAACCCTCAACACATTAGAAATATCCAGTATTTACCGTGTTTTACTGTATTACTCTCAGCTGGACTGAAAACCTTAATGTAAGCTCACAGAATAACATTAGCGACTGAAACTAGAGCAAACCCTGTTTATTCAAGTGCACTTATACCCACACTAATACCTTCAATCATTCCTGTAAATACAACATTCTTCAGTCCTGTGATGTGTATATAAGGGAAATCATTTATTTATGTGAAAAAAATGCAGTATTATATTCTGTAGAGGACATTTATAATGTTATTGTCATTTTACACTTGGATTCTCTTTTGAAAATAAAACATGAAACCTGTTTTTGTTTGCAGAGTAATACATAAACACCCTCAAAATATGTGACAGGATCTATTGAACTGACTGACAATCAATGCAGTTTTGTATTTACGTCCTAAATATTTGTAACAAAACTAGAATTTCATATAAAATACATGTAAAATAAAACTAATAATCAGTTATAAGTAAAACAACGCTACAAATCAGTATTATTTCAGCATTTCCTTTATACAAAGACAGTATTTATTAATATTTTCAATTAGCTTTTCATTATCTAATATTTTATTTTATTTCAGATTTATTTAATTCACAGATTACAATTTTCACTCATTTGTAGTTTAGCTTTAATTAGTTTTAGCAATTTTGTTTTGAGCTTTTACTTTTAAAAAATATTTCTATAACGATTTAAATGTATTAGTACTTCAACTTAAACATTAATTTCAGTAACATTCAGTTATTCGGTTTTTTTAAGTTCAAGTTTTTCATCTAATATTTATATTATTTCATTTTAGCTTTAATTCAATTACAGATTACGATTTTCATTTTTTTTAGCTTGATTTTACTTTTAATTACTATTTTAGTGATAGAACCTTCTTGCACTAAATAGTTGTTGCTTATAAAAATAAATTGACGCATTTTTATAACATTTTGAAGAATTTCTTATGTGAAAAGGGCTAAATATCACATTTTGAAACGTTTTGTTTTAGCGGAAGGATTGGATTCAGTCTGTGCTCAGTATAATTAACTCATATAAAGTCTTAAGGTAAACTATAAAAACAATAATCTTTTATGGGAATATGAATGTGTGTGCGTCAGAGAGAGGCGCGTGACGTCACGGCTGTACCTGAGTTTCGGCTGAAGGTGAAACTTTGTATCAGAGATTGAAACACACGAGAAACACGCTTCACGCGCTTTTCTCACGGACTCACGGCGAAAGTGCGAGCGCGTTATCCGATTAATGACCGATTTATGAGCACTTAAATCAGATTCGTTCACTAAGCAGCGCGTTTTGACGGTAAAGGCCTCAGGATTGCTGGGTTTTTCCTGCTTTGACGCTTCCTGAAACCCTCAGGTGAGACTCATTAATATTTAAAGCACATTTATATTTAGTTTCTACACACTTTCACTTTCATTCCAGAAATATAATGCACTAGAATATGCTTTACTGTCGGAATCTCAGTGTTTTATCGACGACATCGAATATCAAAGTCACCGGCTGTTTATTGACTTATGACTATTGTTTCTGATTATACGTTGAATTAATGATCATATTAAGTCTAATTATTAATATGAGCTTTATCTGGCCTGTTTTTTTCAATCAAATTATGAAACTTAAATCTGGTCTTTTAAAGTGCAGTTTAGACTGCTGCTAATAATAAAAATATTGAAATATATTTGGTAATATGAAATTGTTATTAATATTATAAAATGTATTAGATATAACATCTAAAATTATTATATTATTATTTTGTTATAATATAATACAATTATATTAATTGATTTTGTTTTATTAAATATTAGCTTTGTAGTGTTTTCTTCCTGCAGAATGTGGTGTTACTGTATTAATAGGAATGATTAAAATACTATATTTATTAATTAATATAATATTGCTAATAATATTAAAACGTATTAAAAATACAAATAGAGAATAAAATATATTTTACTTATTACAAGTATGTGTTTGTAGTTTGTAGTGTTTGACTATTTTTAGCCTCATTTATGTGTTTTTCCTCTTAATATGATATTTTAATTAATTATTATAATTTATTATTTAATATAAGATTATAATTAATATCAAGTGTATTAAAAATGAGAGAATATTTTTAATTACAATTTTTAAAATATTATTAGTGTTTTTAGGCTCAGTTTGATTATTTTTAGCCTCATTTATGTGTTTTACCTCCTCTACAGAAGGTCATCATGTTAATATGATATTTTTATTAATTATTATAATATTTGTTAGTTAATATAACATTATAATTAATATAAAGTGTATTAAAAATAAAAAAATTATGATTTAATTACAATTTTTAATTAGTGTTTTTAGGCTCAGTTTGATTATTTTTTAATCTCATTTAATTTTCCTCCTCTACAGATTTTATTAATTTATTATAATATTATTTTAAAAATTGTTAAAGTAGTAAAATATGTATTGATTAATATAATATTATTAGCATTATAAAATGTATAAAAAATAAAAACATAGTGAATTGTTTTATTAATATCATCAGTGTTTGTAGGCTTAGTTTGATCATTCTCTTCCTCGTCTCCAGAAGGCCGTGATGTCCTCTCATCCGCGGCGCGTGCGGCTGAAGCCCTGGCTGGTGTCTCAGGTGGATAACGGGACGTTTCCCGGTCTGGTGTGGCTGGACCGTGAGGCCAAACGCTTCCAGATCCCCTGGAAACACGCCACGCGCCACACGCCGCAGCAGGAGGAGGAGAACACCATCTTTAAGGTGAGCGATGGGGTTCTTGATGCCTGGGGTACAGAGGGATCGAGAAGACACTGATCTGACCCTTCTGTGTGTGTGTGTGTGTGTGTGTGTGTGTGTGTGTCAGGCCTGGGCCGTGGAGACGGGGAAGTATCAGGAAGGCGTGGACGAGCCGGATCCGGCCAAATGGAAAGCGCAGCTGAGGTGCGCCCTCAACAAGAGCCGCGAGTTCAACCTCATCTACGACGGGACCAAAGAGGTTCCCATGAACCCGCTGAAGATCTACGACGTGTGTGACATTCCTCAGACCTCCAGCAACCCGGGTAACACACACACACACACACACACACACACACACACACACACACGAGTCACGTCAAACACACACCTGATTTCCTGTCAAACACATGATTCATGCTTCATCTCAACTCTGCAATTATTCTCTCTCACATTTTACAGTTTCATAGTCATGCATTTTCTATACATTTTAAAATAATTTAAATAAAGTATACATTTTAGAATTTATACTTTTTTAATTAATAGTAAAAAATGTAAAAGTTAACAGGGAATGAGTCATTTTTTATTCATAAATTGTAATATATTCCTTATATTCTGTACTTAGTACTCTGCTAATGGCAGAGATAGATAGATAGATATATATATATATTTTTTTAAATAAATATTATTATATATATATATATATATATATATATATATATATATATATATATATATATATATATATATATATATATATATATATATATTATTATATTCAACATTTAATAATTTAATTATATGAACTGATTAATTTGTGCTTTAACAGAATTGACAAAGGTGTTTGTTTTAGCCTGAAACAGTCAGTTTTCAGTTGTTAGAAAAATGTCCTAATAACTTTACAAATGTTAAAGTTATAAGGACTTAATCTAGTTAAGTTATTCCCAAAGATGTAATTACTTGTAAAATACCCATTATTATTATTATTATTATTATTATTATTATTATTATTATTATTATTATTAAAACAAACTTACTTTATGTGCTGATTTACATTTGTTTAAAATTTAATACATTTTCATGTATTGACTTTATTCACATAATGTTGTGACTTTATTCTTGATTGTTTTAAAAATTATATGACTTTGTTTTTGAGTTAATTAATTTACATAATATTTTATATATATCCAAATAATATTAATACATTTGTAAAAAGATTATCCATTAAGAAGAAACACATTATGTATTATAAATTTAAAGGATTTGTACGTTTAACTGACAGTTTGGTCTTAAATTAAACTCCTATATTAAAACAAATAATATTACTAAATATATGTAAGTAAAGTAGCTATTAAGAAGCTACTCATCATTTATTGAGACATGGTGAATTAGACAAATTAAATATGATTAATTTGACATGTTTACCTGTCAGTTTCATCTTAGAATTAAATTTATGTAGCCGTATATGGAAATAAATATACAGTATGCTCTAAAGTTAAAAATAAAATGGTAACAAAGTTATTAAAACGTAATCTTGTGATACTGTTTTTGAAACATTATTACTTTATACATGTAAAAGACTTGCTGTTGTTAAAAGAGGAATTTTATTTGCATAATTTCATTCTTGAAATTATTTTTTAAATTATTTGTAGTTTTATTTATTATGTGACATTTTTATACAATTTTTACAAATTGTATTAATACAAAATCATTTTACTTCCAAAAATAATTGCTGAATTAAATATGAAACATGTCATTATGTTTGAAACTTACTATCGTTGTGTACTATTTTACATATTATATAAAAAATAGTAAAAAATAAGTTAAAACTTAATCTTTTATTGTTATTCCCAAAACTGTGTTTTTACTATCAGAAAAAGTACTATTATTAAGAACAAAAACTTTATTTGCATGTTATGAATTTTTTTTAATATTTATACTACTTTTTTGTTTATAAGTTAAAACTTTTAAAAAAAAATTGCTATTTCCAAAACTGTATTATTATTTTATAATAAGAATTAGGAACAAAACTTTTAATCGCACATTATGAATATTTTAAGTATATTCTTTTACATGATTTTATTCTTGAATTAATGGAAATAATTATTTTTTTAATTATTACTTTATAACATTTTTACACAATTTTAGGAACAATACAAAATAATAATTTTATTTCCCACACTATTTTAAATAAATATGTATTCAGTATGCGAGTCTTTGATTGTGAACACAGGTTCGGTTCCCACGTATGAGACGGATGGTGATGAAGACGATGTTCCTGACACTCCCGAGCCTCCTCCTCCGTACCCGCCTCACGGTACTGCGTCATCCCAGGATCCTCTCAGATTAAACCCGCTGTGTGTTTGCTGTTGACGGAGTGTTTCTCTGGTGTGCAGGCATGAGCTCGTCTCCGCTGGCTCCGGTCTGGACTCCTCCGGGCTCCGTGTCTCCCATGCAGCCGCCCAGCTGTCCTCCTCCCGCCGCTCCTCCCTCTGTGGAGGTGTGGCCCAAGAAAGAGCCGCTGGACGTGGAGATGCAGCCGCCCACGCCGCTGGAGGCCATGTTCGCCACGCCGGAGACCTGGATCAGCTCCCTGCCCAGTACACACACACACACACACACACACACACGCACACACTTCTGACAATACATTTACAACAGCTACAATATTATGTTCTGTAGTAAATTTGGTTAGTTGCATTTCAAAAAGTGAAAAATTACATCAAATTTGACAAGTTTAATTGACAGTTTCTTGGATAATTTATTAACATAGTTTATTTACATATTAAAATGCATTTAATGTAAAATAAATGAATTCATATGTTAAATATGATCATTTTTGCTAATTCAATAAATTTAATTCACCTTTAATATATTATACATTATAATAAATTAATACATTATAATAAATATAATGTAAATAAATAAGCTGTTTAAAAGGATGTTGAACTGGACAAACATGTTAAATATGATAAATTTTATATATATATATAGTTATATTAGTTGTATTTTTTGTAGCTTTATATGGAAAATCTAAGACTGAATTGTCAATTGAATGCCAAATTTATAATGATTTCAAATTCAACATGTATTCAAAAGTTTATTTACATATTAAATTGCATTATAATGTAAAATTACAATAAATATGCCACATTTGACAAGTTTAATTGATAATTAAATCTTAAATACACATTTTGGAATATTGGAAATAAACTTGTAATTAATATTAATAAATAATATTTAAATAAATTGGCCGTTAAGATGGATGTTGAATTAGATAAATGTGTTTAAAGTATGATAAATGCAAATATATTGAATGTTTAATTGACAATTTGATCATACATTTTTATTCTCGGAGTTGTATATGGAAACAAATAATATTGTCAAATGTAATAATGTGTTTATATAATTCAACATTTAAGTTAGTCTTAAATTAATTTTTGTACTTCTATATGGAAACGAATCATACTTAAATAATAATGTTAATAAATGATCTATTAAGAAGCTCCTTATTTACTGATACGTTGTATTATATAAACAGATTAAATATGATCAATTTGATCTTAAATGTCAGTTTTTGTAGCTCTGAAAGGTAGAAATTCAATCAGGTTTAATTAAATTAGGTTTAATTCGATCTAAAATGTATTTTTTTTTTGCCCCATATAGGGAAAAATAATATTGTCATTTATAATCAGTTAATGTGATTATATAAATGTTTAATTGATAATTTGTGAATTTTTGTGGCCCTGTAATTCAATATGTTCAGATATCCCCCACAATGCCCTGCGTGTGTGTGTTTAGTGACGGATCTGGAGGTGCAGTTCTATTACCGCGGTAAGGAGGTGTGTCCTCCGGTGACGGTCAGTAACCCGCAGGGCTGCCGTCTGTTCTACGGTGATCTGGGGCCCATCGTCAACCAGGAGGAGCTGTTCGGCCCCGTCAGTCTGGAGCAGGTGCGCTTCCCCTCCACCGAACACATCCCTAACGACAAGCAGCGCGTGTTTACGAGCCGCCTGCTGGACGTGATGGACCGCGGACTCATCCTGGAGGTGAGCGGACACGACATCTACGCTGTGCGCCTCTGCCAGTGTAAGGTGTACTGGTCCGGCCCCTGCGCGCCCAACCCCAACACACCCAACCTGATCGAGCGCCAGCACAAGGTCAAGCTCTTCTGCCTCGAGTCCTTCCTCAGCGGTGAGTGATCGCAGTCACATGACCCCAGAGGAGGAGCTCTGCAGCTTTACTCTACAGATACAGGCCGGAGATAGAAGTGCTTGAAGATAAGCAATCAAATGCATGATATTGTATCTGCCTTCATAGAAAATGAAGGCTTTTGGGTTTAATCAGATTGCACTGTATTATAATTATAAATAATTAAGTATAGAAATATTAATTTTCAGTCTAAGTAAATCAGATGGGCCGATTTTATTTTATTATACTATATATGATTCGAAGTGAAATAATATTTTTATGACTTACATTTTCTATTATATTATAATTAATTCTTTGATTATTAGTAATTTTTAAAGCATTAAAGTAAATCGTATAAACCCATTTTTAATTATAAATATTATTATTTACAATTACAATAAAAAAATCAAAACAGATCAAAACAATTACATTGTTAATCATAATTATTTGTATGTCAATTAATCGTCAGCACAAAATTTATGATGGTGACAGCCCATATTAAATTATATTATATTATATTATATTATATTATATTATAAATTCTATAAATATTATAAATTTTCCTAGCGTTAAAGATCATATGGACCTATTTTATTATTTGTAGTATATGTTAAAAAAGACAAATTAACAAAACATTTGTGACAGTTAATTGTCAAATAAAAAATTATATGCCATATATGTGTGTGTGTGTGTGTATGTATGTATGTGTGTATGTATGTATGTGTGTATATATATATATATATATATATATATATATATATATATATATATATATATAAAGTTTAAATGACAAGCTAATGTAATATTGTATTATATTATAATTAATTCCATAGATTTTTATTAATTTTCACAGCATCGAAGTTAATCATATGGGCCTGTTTTATTATTATTATTATTATTAAGTAAAAAAAAAAGTGACATGAACCATACAGAATAAGATAATTATTTGTAATTATTTCTGTGACAATTAATCATCAGCATTCATGGTTGTGGCAGGCTATTATATTATACTATAAATAATTATATAAATATTATGAAATTTTATTTGTCTTATTTTGTTATTATATTGTATTCAATTCCAAGTAAAAAAAAAAAAAGACAAACAAAACATTTGTGTAATTAATAGTGTTGTGTGTGTGTGCAGGTGTGATCGCTCATCAGCGTGGTATGCTGTCGTCTGCGTCTCCGCTTTATGACATTCATCTGTGTTTCGGTGAGGAGTGGCCCGACGGCAGACCCCGCGACCGCAAACTCATCATGGTGCAGGTCAGACGCTACGCCACGGCTCTTATTCAGACACACAGAGGAAATATAAAGAAATATACAAGTACATGCATATTAGGGAATGATTAATGAACGAACTAATAAATAAAATAATGTATATATGGAGGATGTTGTATAGTGAATGAATTATAAACTCAAATAAACAAATAAAAATATCAATTAATAAATAAAAAAACACACATGGAGAACTTTGTATTAAATGTATTTGGGAATGAATTGTGAACTTTAAAATATGAATAAATACATAAAATTATTATTAAAATACAAATAAATATAAATGAGTGAATAAAAGGGCACATGAGGAGGAATTTGTATGAAATATGTTAGGGATTAAATTGCAAACTTAAGTGTAAATAAATGCATAACAAATAAATACAAATATATGTGAATAAAATTAATGAATAAAAGATATGTGATTTTGTATTAAATATTTGAGAGAATTATAAACTTATAAATAAAAAATAATAATTTAATGTAAATTAAATATAAATAACAATAAAGAGAAAAATCAAAGAACGTTTTTTCATTAAACCCCAATTTTAACAACTATTAATAATTATTATATATTATTTATTATAATTTGAGGTTTTTAACCAATAGTAACTAGAAATGATGCAAATATAGTGTACTTAATTTTTAGATTTATTAAATTATTTTTAGCACTTTTTAATTTATTATATATTATTACTCTGTTTTGATACTTACAATTAAAAAAAAAAAAAAAGTAAAATTGTTAAAATAGTTTCAAATTAAAATTTGATGAACCTATAATTAACTTTGTACTTACCAATCAAGTAAAATATGATTGGTCATGTCGAAGCAACAAATCAACATCAACTAAACTACAAATATGATGAATTTATAATAAATAGTAAATAATAAACTGATATTGGTTGTTTTTACCAAATTAAACAGTCCCACTTTGATGCTGCCACCCACCAAATATATACTGTATGTGTTTTAATATTATTTATTGGTATTACCTATTATTATGTATGTATTAATCAATTATTGATCAGAATTATAATCAATACATTTAAATAAAATACAATTAATCATGTAGAAGCATGTACAAATATGTTGTTCATATAAAATAAACTGATATTGGTTGTTTTTACCAAATTAAAAATAGCTCATTGTTGCTGTGCTGCATAAATTATGCAGATGTTAACTGATGGAGCAATCAGAAGCGTTTGTGGACGTGGCTTGTTCACTCAGAGTGTGTGTGTGTGTGTGTGCGCGCAGGTGGTGCCGGTGGTGGCGCGGATGATCAGCGAGATGTTCTCGGGCGACTGCACGCGCTCCTTCGACAGCGGCAGCGTGCGGCTGCAGATCTCCATCCCGGACATCAAGGACAACATCGTGACGCACCTGAAGCAGCTGTACCGGCTCCTGCAGACGCACCAGGGGCAGGAGAACTGGCCGCTGCCGCCCAGCATGCAGCTCCCACAGACGCAGCACTGACGCAGGTGACCGCTTTTATCAGCCGCTGCTTCTGACGTCTGAGCTTTTAGCTGCGCTTTTACTGCAGACCTATGTTACGTGTGTGATCGGCTTTCTCACACTTCTCTCGGATCTCGTATGTTTTTAACCTCCTCATGTGTTTGACGTCCCATCATGTAGATTTGTGTATTAATGTTGTCTGGATTTATCAAATAAAAAGAAAAATGACTGAGAGTTTTTGTTCCTTATCCAGTGTGCTTTGTTCTTTTTTTTGTTTGTTTGCACACACGCACACGCGCGCACACACACACACACACACACACACACACACACACACACACACACACACACACACATATACACTGTGTGTGTGTGTGTATATATTTCAAAATAGTGTATATTAATTATAATATTTATGCATAAGTGATTTAATATATAATATTCAAATATTTCAATATCAAAATATACAATACATATTTGTGTAATTTAATGTAATCTATATATTAAATTTCATCTATATTAAACGAGTTATATGTAAGTGTTATAATTTGACATTTAAATATAACATCTAAATATTATGCAATAATTACAAATGTTGTTTCAAAATATATATCAAATAAATCACATTTACTATGTAATCAAAATTTTACAATTCATATATTTTAAGCAGCTACTGAATAATATTTATCTTGTTTTTTGTGATATTGTGTTGTCTACATATACGTGTATATAAAAGTTATCAAAACCTTAAATCAATGACTATATATAATTTATTTAATATGTAATATCTAAATATTTCCTCTATTAAACAAGTTATAAGTACTGACACGTATTTAGATATAGCTTGTTTAATATAATATCTATACTTAATTACATTGTTACATTGTCAAAATAATATGTATAGTTAAACAAGGTATATCAAAAAATTGAATATTTACCTATATGTTATATTTGAATTTATTTTTTATGTAATATTTGGACAAATTATATTATCAAAATAAAATGGACTACTTCAGTTAATATCTAAATATTACATTAAACATTAAGTTATTTTAGTTAATATAATGTTTAGATTAAACTAAGTCATCAGATATTTAGACTTCTATAACATCATGTAGATTTGTGAATAGATTTATCAAGAAAAAAGAAAAACTAAGTTTTTGTTGTTTCAGGCTGGTTTTCTCATAATGTGAAACTGATATTGATTAAGCTCATATCAGACTGAATTGCTCATTTATTAAATGTGAGACATTTAAACTCTTGTTATCTAGAGCTGTTGGTCATTCTGGAGTTTATCGCTGCTTGAGGTGTGTTTATCAGTCTGTAGGTGTTGTGTGTTATTTCTCCACCCATCTCAGCAGTAGACTTTGACCTCAGGAGCGGCTGCTGTTCCTCCGTCCGTCTAACGCAGAGAAACTGCAGAAGATCTCAAGATACGGCTGAGAAACGTCTCCAAGAGCTCGTCTGATCTCCTCGGTAAGTGTTTTCAGTCGTTAGATGAACTTCAGTCTTCTTCTTTAGGGGTTTGGATCTTCTCAAAGAGCTCAAATGGACGTTAAAATCACATCTAAACCGTTTCTGCTTTGATTATGACTGGTTTGATCTTCATTGAATAGTTAGTCAGGACTCTTGATGTATTTGTGATTGAATCTTTGAGGTGTTCTCATGTGGTTCTGTAGCTGTTATGTCATTTTCCTTTGGTGACAAAGATCAGATTACAGCGATCGGGGTTTATGAGCTCATAAACATGGGCAGATAGTCAGCTACAGTAGTTAACAATCCATTATTGACTTTAAATGAGAACATGAAACACACAGGAGTCCTTGATTCCATACTTGCCAAGTATTATAATGCAAATACCATGGTATTCTTCAAGTGCTGTACCATGGTGTGCTACTGTATTGGTACATTGATGAAGTTCCTGTACCCTTTGTGTAGTATTTCAGGCAACGAAATAGTACTCTTTTAAGATATGGTAATACCGTGGTTTCATTCTACCTTACACAACCAAATGGATCATGCTATTACACATGACACAATGAGGCTTCACATGGTAATACTATGGTTTTTTTTGAAAAATTGCATGGTATTCAGTGGTATTTTAGGCAATACTATGGTATTTGTTTTGTAAGTGAATGGAATACCATGGTATTTTTGTGTATGTGTATATAACTAAGTAAATAAATATAATATTTAAATAGCATATTATAATGTATATAAAGTAATATTTAGCCCTAAGTTTGTTTATATATATATATATATATATATATATATATATATATGTGTACGTATGTATATAAATATGTATGTGTGTGTATATATAAATATCTGTGTGTGTGTGTGTGTGTATAGTTACATTTAAACAAGGTTAATAAATTATTTAATTTAGTATGTGATATTACATTTTGTAATGTAATGTCTTTGTAATATTTAGATATAATCAAACTAATTAATATTTTAAAAATTGTCTAAAATGTTATATTAAACTGTTTTATATTAAATTATAATATTTATGTATAATTGATTTAATATTTAAATATCGGGCTACATTTCATCTATAGTATTTTTACTCAATGTAATATTTAGATATTTGTTTAATATATAATAAATTGACAATTAAATATATACTCACATGTACATAAGTATTTATTACATAATTTTGAATATTTGTGTAATTGATTTAATGTAATATCAAAATATTACTTTTCACCTGTAGTAAGCAAGTTGTACCCAAGTAATCTAATTTAATATTATTTGTTTGATATATAATAAATGGACCTTTCATATAGTAGATGTGAAATATAAATGAGCCATGTGGATGTTGTGGTGTGTGTTGATGGTGTAGTGTTGTGTTCAGGTGCTGTCCTCATGCTGCGGGGTTCGAGTCTGTTTGGCTGGTCCAGCAGTTATTCTGAATCGCTTCGCTCCAGGTGAGAATCGGCTCTGAGTGGTGTGTGTTATGACTCCTCACACTGTCTGACCTGTGTGTTTTCCCACAGCGTCACGGCTCTGGACGACGCGTCCTCGGATCTGTCGGGTTTATCCAGACCCAGCGCTAAATCAATATACAGTGAGTACTGATCCTGAGACGAGCTGATCATTAACGCTTTCTGACTCAGCCTTTACAGCCCTGAGCTATTTATAGACGCGCTGTTGACCTCACACTGCTGCTTGCTTAACTATTTCTGATACGGAAATATAGTATGTCAGGAAAGGATTTAAAAAAAGTCCATGATTTTATTTTATTTATTTATTTTTTTTATGTTTGTGTGTGTTTTTGATGTTGAATTTAAAAGTGTGTGACACAAACACCCACATACAGATTTAATTGATTCTTTCCCAAATTTCATTGACTGCTCTAAAATATGAGACAGCAATGTTTCAGGAGTTTAGGACACCGAATCGGACACATGCTTATTCCATAAGTGTTTTATTTCCTATTTGGGTTTGTGTATATGCTTAATTCTTTAAGATTAACAGTTTTTTCTATGGCATTGTTAGATGCCAGTGTTTCCTGTCATACCTATGCAAAGATCTGATTTCAAAAACAGTATTTTTGTTATGATTTTAAATCTGTATTTAACCTCATGATCTCAAAGTAAAAGAGGTGCTAAAGTCTGAATTTGTGGTGACTGTGCTGTAAAATGAAGTTATTACAATCTTAATGAAAGTAACAAAGGATTTTGAGAAGTCTGACAGTAATCAGTGGTGAGTACTGTAAGGTTAACCATGCCTGCTTTAAATGTTTCAAAACGATTAACAGTTGAAAACATTTGTTAGAAAATTAGAAGAGTAATGAAAAGTTAAAATGTAATCGGTTACATTACTATAATAAAGTAATTGAAATAGTTACAATACTCATTACATTTTAGATAGGCTAACTTGTAATCTGTAACCTGTTACATTTCCAAAGTAACCTTCACAACACTGGTGTTCGGCGAACCATCATTTCAGATTAGGAGTCGGAGAATCGTGAATCATTTTAATTTGCAAAGTACAGATCTGAATCAAATGATTTGCGATAACACAAAGTTAAGATCAAATGATTCGCAAACCCGCTCTGAAGTGCTGTGCTGCGTCCCAATTCGCATACTGTCCATCCTAAACAGTACTCGAAAATAGAATTAGTATGTCCCAAAGCTTGCCTACTATTCTGCTGCATACTTAAAAATATGTACTTTTTCTTCACAAAAAGAGTAGCCTGCATATTTTTAGGGCATAGTATAAGTTGGTGAATTGGGAAGCAGCACCAGTCTAAATGAAGTGAAGTCGTGACGTATTGTCAAGTATGGTGACCCATACTCGAAATTGGTGCTCTGTATTTAACCCATCCCAAGTGCACACACACAGCAGTGAGTAGTGAACAAACGCACACACACACACCGTGAACACACACCCGGAGCAGTGGTCAGCCATTGCTCCAGCGCCCGGGGAGCAATTGGGGGTTCGGTGCCTTGCTCAAGGGCACCTCAGTCATGGTATCGAAGGCGGAGAGAGTGCTGTTTGTTCACAATCCCCACCTTCAATTCCTGCCGGTGCGAGAATCGAACCTTCAGGTTACAAGCCCGACTCCCTAACCATCAGGCCACGACTTCCCCTAAATCAAGTGATTCACCATACATGATTTGAAGTTTCGATCTGAATCAATTGATTCGCGATCCGATTAGAGCGCTTTGAAACAGTGAATCATTCTGCGACAGAGGAACAAACTGATTCAATTGAGTGAATAATTTATGCTTGAACCGCTCCAAATTATTCAAACTTGTAACTTCGATCATTCAGTTCAAGCGATTCACTAGCAAAAACCAGATCAAAATAGCCATTCATTGTCGAATTTCAACATCGCTTGTAATGATTTTAAAAAGCACGCGTGTAGCAACATACATGAATATTGTTAAATATTGTGTGTGGTGTAATATTATTGTACATTCAATTTTATATATATATATATATATATATATATATATATATATATATATATATATATATATATTTATAGATATAAAATTGAATGTACAATAATATTACACCACACACAATATTTAACAATATTCATGTATAACTTAATACGATGTATAGACAAAGTGTATTGTGATGAGATAAAATATGTAATAAAACACATTTAGCTGTTGTAATTCATGTAATATAATACTTAGATATTTATTTAAGTATTATAATGAACTAATATTTAGATGTTCATTTTATATATAAATTAATTTTAAGTTTGTTATTAAATCTTTTTTTTTGTGTGTGTGTTTGTTATTGTATGCATGTTTATGTGGTTTATGAGGACACAAATTTGCTTGATGATGTGTAAGACAGGTATTACAACATGATTTATAAGGACACTTTTTTTTCAAAAGGCTTAAATCTTAAATAGTGTTTATTTTTTGAATTATTATTATTTTTTATTTTTTTATTTTATTTATTTATTTATTTTTATCTAAAAATGCAGTAGTTTCCTGTGAGGGGT
This sequence comes from Spinibarbus caldwelli, assembly GCA_039654775.1. Classification (NCBI taxonomy): domain Eukaryota; kingdom Metazoa; phylum Chordata; class Actinopteri; order Cypriniformes; family Cyprinidae; genus Spinibarbus; species Spinibarbus caldwelli. Next base: position 2,144,750 of record CM077230.1, read on the forward strand.
AGATTTAGGTGTAGGGCAATAGAAAATACAGTTTGTACAATATAAAAGCCATTACACCTCTGGAGAATCCCTGTAAACCATAAAAACCAATGTGTGTGTGATTGTGTGTTTGTAAAAATGTAAAACTGTGTTTTGCATCTGTTTCTGTGATGGTTTTGTTTAGTTGTTGGGTCATGAGAAAATATCATTAACCTTATATAAGAGTCTGTCGGATAAGCTCAGTGATATAGTGAACATCATGTGTTTTCTGTAGATCAGAGGAAGGAATATGCCGACTCCATCAACAGACAGATACATCAGTTTCAGCACCGAGTGGAGGTGAGGATCACTAACCTCATCATCTTCATCATCTGAGCTGTGATGTGTGACTGTGAGTCTGTGCTCCGCAGCATCTGTTCACCTGTGAGCTGGACGGCCAGCAGCTGTGTGACGTGAACGACTGTCTGGAGCGGCTGAAGTATCTGGATGCGATTGGCCGTGTGTGGGGTCAGGACGTCCTGCTGGAGGTGCAGGACGGAGCACTGCTGCTCGCCGACATCGAGACCAAGGTCAGGACAGCATCTCAGTAATTTGTGAATGTAGAGTAAATGCATATAAATTAATTACATTTATTATTTATATATATATATATATATTAGTATTATATACCATTTAAATACTATATTTTATCATAAAGATTACGTATTTATATGAAATATGGGTAACACTTTAGAATAGGGAACACTTATTCACTATTAACTATGATTTTTCCCTCAATAAATTCCTAATTTGCTGCTTATTAATAGTTAGTAAGGTAGTTGTTAAGTATAGGTATTGGGTAGGATTAGGGATGTAGAATAAGGCATTAATATGTGTTTAATTAGTACTAATAAATGGCTAACATTCTAGTTATATGCATGCTAATAAGCAACTAGTTAAGAGACCCTAAAATAAAGTGTTACCAAAATATGTTTATGTATGTATCATATTATGAAAAAATTATATTTATTATGTTATGTTATGTGTTAAATATTTAAATAGATTATAATTATACAGTATGTCTTTAAGGTGAACGTGATTTCACCAAGTACAACATGTTCCTGGATCAACATCCTTGTTGATCCTGGAACAACATTCCAATCAACCAATCAGAATTGAGGGATAACTTTTCAGGAACTATATGTTTTAGGCTTAAAGGTGCAGTAGGAGATCTTGGAAAATGCTAACTTTAGCCTGATAGCACTGAATGTGAACGTCCCACCCTCCTTGCAATCGCTGTCCAAAGCCACGCCCCCTGAATGGATATACTCTCACAGACCAGAATAACAGATCTCTGACAGAGACAACATCAGCGGTACCCAATCCCAGTCCTCACGCCCCCCCCCTGCACATTTCATATGTATCTCTTGTCACGTGCATCATTTGTTCTATTAGACCGTAAGTGCCCTGCGAAGTGGACATCACCGGATGTTCCGCCATGATTCCAGTTCGAAGCGAGCATATATATTCCATTCAAAGGGCATTAAAGTGTGCGAGACATGAATTTAAACAGTATTTATTTACAGAGGTATATGTCACACTTCACACTTCTCTAGTAAGTTTCATCTGTGTGTGAAGACGCTGCACAGCGCAAATCCGTGAGTGAATGTTCCGAAGTGAAGTAAACTTCAACGGATTTCCCTGCTCAGGGAGTAGAGAGCAATGAAAACTGTATAGGGAGCATGTCAATCTGTCAATGAGAACACAGTTCATGCACGTAGCTCTCTTCTGACGAGCTGGTTATATGATTCAGGTGTGTTAACTAAGAGAGACATGCAAAATATGCAGAGCGCGGGGGCGCGAGGACTGGAATTGAGAACCGCTGGGCTACATCATGTGTCATTCACCGGTGAGAAAACTTTATAGTACAGTTAGTAAAAGTACTACGATACCAGGAAGGTAGATCGGGTTGTTGATGTTTGCCTGCCATTCTCGCTCTGTCTGCACAGCACGCTTGAACGCGCCGATGATGATCCTATCCAGTGTTGCCAACTCCTCCCTCAGAAAATCTCTAGAACCACCCTCAAAAGTCTCCATTTTTCACAAAAAGTTGCCAAATATGAAAAGAAATTAAATACATGTAAATTTGTTAAAGGTAAAGGAAAGTGTGTATATATATGTGTGTATATATATATATATATATATATATATATATATATATATATACTTTACAAATGATGACAGTATAAAAAATATAACAAAAGATGAAGTATAACAAAAAAATTCTGAAGTGAAATTAGGAAATGCTTACTTGTAACTCTACACGACACATTTGAATCAGTAAATTCTTCCTGTGATCTGCAAGCACACCAAACATGATGGAAATGATGTAAAGACACAAAAGACATAATGTTGGGCATTTGTTTCATGTGTCACCAAAGTGCATCCCTGTCCTGCTCAAATACAACAGATAAGAGATATTATGATTCTCCAAAAACAAAACCTTTATTCATACAAACTTATTTCAGTCAACACACTATTACTTCAAAGTAAGTGCAAAATGTTTTTTGAGATCTGACTTCTTAGCATTTAGTATGACTTTGCAGTATTTGCAAAAAGCTTTTGATGTGTTTCCCATAATAGGCTGAAGCCAGTTCTTGCAACCAACAATTTCTAAAGTGCTGCTCATATTTTTTCTCCGCCATCTTAATGCTTATAATGAAATGGTGCTGTGTGTCATCAAATCTGAATGGCAGGCGTACTGATGTGTGTTCACTGCGCAGACTCATTGGCATGACTGAGAGCAAACGTGAGAGGTCACGGGCCTATGGCAGGGTGTGGCCAAGGAAAAAGAAAAAATCTCCAAAAAATCACAATTTTTATTTAAATATAGCTAAAATAGCTCCTTGTCGCAAAAAATCAATAAAAGTCGCAGCAATAATGAGAAAGTAGCTAAATTTGGCGACAAAATCCCCAAATTGGCAACACTGATCCTGTCTGAGTGAACCGGGTGCGCAGAGGTATGCTAATACATACGTTGACAGGCAGGTAGGAAAGCCAATTAAAATGCTCGGACTGAGCGTTTTGATTGGACGAACATTTCTTGGTCCTACACCTTCCACAGAATATATAAATAAATACAGATAAATACATTTAGACCACTTAACTTAATGATTGCTATCGGGATGTGAAGAGACTTTAAACCAGCATAACAAAAAATGTTTCTGAAGACAATCACCTATTGCACCGTTAAGATCAGGGTTAGGTGCTTCTACACCCCTGTTAATCAGATATCACTTCCCACTGATTTTAGGAATAAATTATGGGTAGGGTTAGATTAAGGGGTAGGGATTGGGTTAAGTCTATATTTTTGGACAGTAATGTTGAATGTATCTTAACATATATTAAATAATCATTAATTATCTACATATGCATATATTGCATATTTATGTATATTTTTATTATTGGTATATTGTTATTTTTTAACATTTATATGTAATTTAAATGTATCATCAAATTCTGTTTTTATTATATGAAAAAATAAATATATAAAAAGTATATAAAATGTGTTGAACTATAATATTTATACAGTTTGTCATCTAAATATATCCAAGTCTAAATATTAAATTTATATATGTCTAAATATTAAATTATTTTTTATGCAATTTATGATATCTTAAAATCTTAACACCTAAATATATCTACATTTTGAATCTAGATATATCTAAATATTGAACTATAAAATTCATGCAATTTATTTAATGTCTAAATGTCTTAAAATCTAAATATATCTAAATATTGAAATGTATCTAAATATTAAACTATAATATTAAGAGATTTATCTAAATTTCTTATAATTGAACTATACCTAAATCTACTTACTGAATCATAATATACCTAAATATTAAACTTTAATATGCAATTTAATATCTAAATATCTTAATCTAAATATTAAATCTAGTTATTCTGTTGTATTTTTTGCAATTGATTTTGATTTCTAAATATCTTGTATTATGTAAATATTATATTTTATTATTTCTGTAAATTATTAGATGACTCTGGATGATCATCTTTCTTACAGTGTTGTTGTTGTGTGTTCAGGAGGTGTTGGAGTCATGGCCTCTGAGCAGCGTTCTGGATCTGAAGGCCGTTCTAGACGAGAAAGTTTACGACTCTCTGCTGACCGTCTCCATTCAGGAGAGCGGCAGTCGCGCAGTCAGCGTCTTCCTCTTCCAGAGCGAGTCTCTCAGGGTGAGTTTATGATTCTGACGAGTCCAACGTCTCAGCGCTTCTCGCAATAAACCGCTTCTGTGGTTTTCATGTGTTCTTCAGGCCGATTATCTGAAGAAAGACCTGGAGAGGCTCCTGCAGAACAATAGAGACGATCACAGACTGACTAACGGCAGGTTAGATGAAGAACATCAGCTCATCTCCTCAATAATCATCTTTGCATATCACACTGATGTGATTTGTGATTTCATTCTACAGTAAAGCCGCTGTAGGAAATGTCACACAGAGAAATTCACGACAAGCATCTCCTCCACCTCAGCTGATCCTTCAGAAACCTCTTGAACCCTGGGCAGCTCCGGATTACGGTGAGATGACCGCAAAATAAGATGCATTTTTGAGAGAACAGTATTTAATGAAAAAATAATGTACTTTTCCTACTTACTGTGTGTCCAGATGAGAGTCTGGTCCCGACTCCTGCTTCCAGAAATAACTCCACCTACATGAAGGTAGTGGCTCCGCCCCCTCACAAAGAAGAACCGCCCATCAGACCGGACCCGCCCCCTCCGCGGCCGTACACAGAGAGGGAGAGGAACGTGGTGAGTGTCTAAGGGGTGTGCGATATATCAGCTGTGATAATATCATAATTGTTGTTTTAACGATGTGCGATTTGACATTGAGTATTTTGCAAAAACCATTCAAAACACACCTACAGAGAGCACACTTACATTACGTGAAGTCTAGACTAGTGCGCATTTCTTTCACTGCATGATTCAGTCTATTAATATAAATTTAGAATGATCACAAATTCAAGACATGGGGGCAGAAAATGTATATATTTATACTACTTCATATAGTTAATCAATATCACATGAAGAGAGACGATTTTGTCTCCAAAAATTACCATGATTACAAATGTGATATTGATTTTTTACAACAGTTCAATAAACAAGAAATTCGCCAACAAAAATAATTCCAAACACAGCTACAGTACTGTTTAGCATCTCTGAGCAACATGATGGTGTTTCATTCCTGAATGAATCAACTGTTTAAATGATTTGGTTCAATCACAGTGACACAGTGACTTATTAACAGTGACTTTCTGCCACCTATTGGCGGTTTTAATTTCACTTTTTAAGTATCTTTTTATTATTTTAATAATTTCAAAGATCTGTATTCAACGTTTTGTTTAATAAATAATTTTTTATGATTATAATAATTGCATTAAATGCATTCATGTCCTGCATTAAACAGTGTGTAAACAAGTCTAAATGCCACTTCAGATGCAGCTTCTGTGTTTCCTCTGCATTGCAAAGATGAATTTTATTGATTCTGATTTCATTTGCTTGGTAACAGCCCAAATGTCTTATTATTCTAATTCACTGATTAAATGTAAGAATTTGACTCAAATTTTAGAAAAAAATGCCCATAAAAGGTAAAAAAAATCAATTTAAACTTATTGAAAAAGATTCATTTCTATCGGTGTGAATTGACCACCACACAGAATATGAAGAATATGAAAACATTTAGGAGTCTGTTTAACTGCAACATAGCAAAATATTGTCTAATTATTGTTATAAAATCCCAGAAAATAGAGCGAGATTATTTTTTTTTGTCAGTATCGTACACCCCTAGTGTTGATGAAAGAAAGACGTGGTGCTGACATAAAGATGAGAGATTATAACTGTTCGTCTGTGTGCAGGACATCCTGAATCATCTCATTAATGACATCGAGGCCTTCGCAGGCCGACTGACAGCCGTTGCGCCCAAGATGGACAAGAAGAAAAAGAAGAAGAAGCATAAGGGTGAGCGAGAGGACTGGTTTGAGTGTATGAGATGAGTTGATGAAGGCTCTGTTGACGTGTTTGTGTCTGTTTGCTGTAGCTGTGAAGGGAATGCCGTCAGAGGAGCAGTTCTCCATCTGTCTGAGGAAAATCAAGATGGCCTTTAACCTGCTGGTGCGTCAGACACTGTCTGTTTCATTTTATATGACATGATGGAACCTGTGTCTATATATTAAATAAATGTATATTAAACATATTAAAATATGTTATTAATATTATATTATACATTTTAAAATGATTTAAAACTAATAATAATAATGTAAATCTGTGCTCATCAGGCCGACCTGCAGGGGAAGATTAACAATCCCAGCGCCGCTGAACTCGTTCACTGTCTGTTCTCTATACTGGAGCTGGTGAGACACGCGTCTTCTTTTCTGTCTGGTTGTCTGTGTTGTTGATCTGACGTGTGTGTTTGTGTGTAGGTTGTGTTTCACTGTAATGAGGATCTCCCTCCGTCTATCGTGGCTCCTCTCTTTGAGCCGGAGTGTGTGATTTTTCTGAGCGAGGAGGCAACGCCGGAGGAGGATCATCTGTGGCAGTCTCTGGGAGATGCCTGGAACATTCCCAGGTGAACACACTCCGACTCACACACACACACTCAGACTCATACACACTCAGGTTGCTTTCACACCTGTAGATCGATTGCTTTGTTCCGAAACAGGGAATAAAATTATTACAATGTTGCTTTTTATTCTTGGTGCGGTTTGCTTTCACACGGCAAAGTTTCTAAACGAACCAAAATTGTTAATACAAGTCACGTGAGCATAACCTGTCCTCTCATTGGTCAAAGTTTCACGGTTTATTTTCCGGAATTCCGCTCATAGCTGTCATCCGTCAGGATGGAACGACAACAGCTTCAGCTTTTTTTGTAGCTGTTGTTATATTAATTTATCATTTTGACCAGGAGTCCAGGATTCTTCTGGAAAACATTGTTAAAATGCACCTACTATGAAGAGCAATAAGACGGCATTATAAAATGAAAAGGCACGCTTTGAATTTGAATGGTGAAGACATGCTCACCCACAGACATCTGCTGTGTCCCAATTTGCATTCTATCCATCCTAAACGTCTACTGCTGTTCATGGAACTTACTTAATTACCCATCATACATTGTGATATAGCCTAGTCCGTTGGATCGGATTGCTTTCTCACTACAACCGAACCACTCCAGAGTTCGTTTTCAATCGAGCCGAGACCACCTCGTTCAGGCGATCTCTGACCGATTGTTTTGGCGTGGATCCAAGTGCAATTGCCGTGTTCACATATGCTCAAACGAACCGAGCTAAGGGGAGAAACGTGCCAGGTGTGAAATCACCCTCAGACTCACACAAACACACTCAGACTCACACACAAACACACACTTCAGGAACTCAGACTCGCGCACACAAACACACTCAGACTCGCTCACACACACACACACGCAATTTTTTACATTGTGTGTGATGAAGCACTAAGTGGCCGGACGATGACCCACATTTAGACTCTCACCAACGCTCAGACTCGCACGCACGCACACACACACACACACACACACACACACACACACACACACACACTCAAATGTGTGGTTTTACATTTATTCATTAGGAGATGCTTTTATCTAAAGCGACTTATAGTTGAGTAATTACAAGCGATTTATCATAAGATTTGACATTGTGTGTGTGTGTGTGTGTGTGTGTGTGATGAAGCACTAAGTGGCCGGAGGATGATGATGATATTCCCACCTTCACGCCGATATTTGATGACGGATGGGAGCCGCCAGCCATCAGAAACCCAGAGCCGAGCGTCACAAACACAAACATGAACTCAAGCAAACGAGAGCCAGCTCAAGCGTCTGTGACACGACAAATGGTACGAACACACCAAACACACTATCACATGATCATCCTGTCATTCAGCTGTTTTAATGCTCTCTGTTTGTTTGTGTAGAGCAACAGACCGCCGCCGGAGCCTGAGGACAGGTACAGATACAAGATACACACATCTGAACACATAAGACATGTGCTGCTGTACGGCGAGTGTGTGACGCTGTGTGTGTGCTTGCAGTTCAGAGGATTTGCCAGCAAGCTTCATGAGAGCTGTGTTTGATTTCACAGCACGAAACCCACGAGAGCTTTCCATCAGTAAAGGTGAACAACTACAGGTGAGAGACAAAACACACACATCACACCTGATACAGACTCTCTTATGAACTCAATGAAAAAGGACTTATTTAACATGCAATAGAGAAATAGAATGTGTGTTTACACTACCAGTCAAATGTTTTTGAACAGTAAGTTTTTTAAAGTTTTTTTAAAGAATTCTCTTCTGCTCACCAAGGCTGTATTTATTTAATACAATGTACAGCAAACTAGTAATATTGTGAAATATTTTTACTATTTAAAATAACAGCTTTCATTTTGAATATATTTTAATCTGTAATTTATTCCTGTGGTCAAAGCTGAATTTTCAGCATCATTACTCCAGTCTTCAGTGTTTCAAGATCCTTCAGAAATCATTCTAATATTCATGCTGATTTGCTGCTCAAGAAAATTGTTTTATTTTATTATTGTTATTATTAATATTTAAAACAGTTGAGTACATTTTTTCAGGATTCTTTGATGAATCAAAATATCAGCATTTATCTGAAATAAAAAGCTTTTGTAACATTATACACTATTCCATCCAAAAGCTTGGAGTCGGTATGTTTTTTTTGTTTGTTTTTTTTGGGGGTGGGGGTTTATAGAAATTAATACTTTTATTTATCAAGGATGCTTTAAATTGATCAAAAGTGATTTATCAAAAGATTTCTATTTCAGATAAATGCTGTTCTTCTGAACTTTCTATTAATCAAAGAGGCCTGGAAAAATTCTACTCAGCTGTTTTCAACATAATTATAATGAATGTTTTTGAGCAGCAAATCAGAATATTAGAATGATTTCTGAAGGATCGTGTGACTGGAGTAATGATGCTAAAGCTCAGCTTTGAAATCACAGGAATAAATTGCATTTTAAAATATATTCAAATAGAAAACTTATTTTAAATAGTAAAAATATTTCACAATATTACTGCTTTTGCAGTATTTTGGATCAAATAAATGCAGGCTTGGTGAGTAGAAAAGACTTCTTTAAAAGACATTAAAAATCTTACTGTTCAAAAACTTTTGACTGGTAGTGTATATGAATGTATAAAAATGCGTACATATATTTTTCTGTGGACCCCGGCAGCCCCTTCCAGACTCCATTTACAGGAACAAGCTTTAATGTAACTGGGTGGAGTGTGTTTTTAACCGTGTGTGTGTGTGTGTGTGTAGTTGTTGGACATGTCTAAGCAGTGGTGGAAGGTGAAGAATGAAAAAGGCCAAATCGGTTACGTCCCAAACAACATGCTCCAGCCTCCGCAGCAGCAGGACAAACCCGTACGTATATCAGTCATGTTCACCTGTACATCTGATAATCACGATGTGTTCACAATCACGAGCTCCACGTCCTGACCCGCAGGAAACCCCGTCTGCGCCCACACTCACCCGAAAATCACGACCCGAGGAGGTGCGGGCCTGGCTGGAGCACAAGGGCTTCAGCAAAATGTGAGCAAAGCCACACAATGCACTGCAATAAGTATGCAAAATAACCAGCTCATGACCTCATTGTGTTGCATGTCTATTTCAGTAATTCAGTTGCATTCTGATATTTTATTTTGCATAAAAATGTTGCGTTTGTCAGTCTATGTGAGTCAGTAGTGTTTCATGCATCGTTTACAGAAAAATGCAATTATTATTAATGAGTGAATTATTATAATTATCATAATTATAGTTATTAGAATAGAATGTGGTATGTATGCGAAACAACCTTTTTTTTCATAATGCAGCATGTTTAATGTAGTGAGCTAATATTCATGTTTACAGTTACAGTTAATTTACAGTTAAATAAATAGTTCATTTGCATATTTAATCAATTTTGTGTAAAATGCCATTTTCTGTGAGTCAGTATTTTTTTATGCATAATTTCAAATAAGCTTTTTAGGAAAATATTGATGAATTATCATTAATAATTGAATTATTGTAATTATATATTTAGTTATTATAATGTAGTATTATTATGTATAATAAAGTAATTATATTTTTAACATTATTATTCAAGTACAGTGTGTATAGTAATATGGATGCTTGTTTTTAATATATATATTTTTTTTATTTAAAAAACTAGTAAGTTTTACATTTAATTAGATTTAAGTTCAGAATTTCTTATTAAACCATGTTAATCAATAGCTTTTTATGCAGCATTTCAAAGAAGCTTTATAGTATGTTGTATTGCGTGAAGTATCAATTTTATATATTTAAATATTTTATTTTTAATATATTACTGTATATAAAATAATTCTAATGTGTAATATTAATTTTAAAATGTGTAATTACAACACAATTTTTTTCATATATTAATATATTTTTTAAATATATAAATATAAATATAGAAAAAATAAAACTTGTTTATTTCAGTTTAGTTTTACATTTAAATTCATAATTTCTTATTATATAACATACACTTCTTTAATTTTTATGTCCTGTTTGTTTTAGTTTCTTTTTCAGCACAAATTGCTTTTTTATAAAACCCAACGTCTATCAATTGAAAACTTTTAAGATATATATGCAAATTATACTAGCATTATTGTATACATAATTAGATATAAAATGTATATAAACATAAAATGCAACTTTATAGTGTTGTTGTATTTGTCTATAGCTTTTATTTTTAGTTTCACTTTTTCATGTGATCAAATAATGAGTCAAAAGCAAAAAATTTCGACTATGTTGATTCAAGTGCATTGCATTGTGGGATATGGGTATTAGCATGCAGTATGTAAATGTTCTTCTGTGATTGTGTGTGTTTGTCAGTACGGTGCGGTGTTTAGGAGGCGTCAGCGGCTCGATGCTGCTGGGAATGACGCGCGACGAGCTCAAGACCGTCTGTCCGGAGGAGGGCGGCCGCGTCTTCTACCAGCTGCAGAACGTCAAATCAGCCCTCGCGGTGAGTATGACATCATCACTCCCATCATCGTCATCATCACAAACACGTGATGTCACACTGACGTCATCTTCACTCTCTCCAGATGGCCAGTGAAGTGAGACCGATGATCTGAGCCACAACCAGATGCTGAAGAAAATGAGCTAAATCACAAAATATGTATGTTATTTCTGCATTCCGGTTCCGTTTGGACCTCAAGAATTGTTATTTTATAAAACAGTCATAACTTAATATTTTTCAACTAAAACTCTATTGTATTTGATCAGCAATTTGAGTGAATGTGAACAAATTTCACCATGTTATTACTGCATTTACCACCTTTTTATTAATTTAAAAAAAAATGGAGAAATTCTTTGAAATTTAAAATTACTAATGAACCAGACCAAAAAAACTGATGCAAAAAATATATTTATATTTTTGTCAATATTGATGAAAAATGTAATTCAGAAATATCATTGTATGAAATTTATAAGAACATATAATCTGATAATTATCAGTATTAACTCAATGAAAGGAACGGAATTTAATTAAATTCATAACTCATGATTGCTCAAGAACAGTCCATATTTATAAAACCTACATATTTATTTCTAACAAAACAACATAAATATTCCTCTGAATTTTCAAAATAAATTCATTTTACTTGCATATGAAAAAAGTGATCAGTTTTTCACGCTGCAGTGGTTTGTTAATACACGTACATATTCATGTTGTCAGGGTTGGTACAGATACTGTAAAATGAAATTCCAGGACTTTTCAAGCACAACTTTTTTTTGATTTTCAAGGACTACAGATACACACACACACACACACACACACACACACACACACACTGTATTCTCAAGTCTCACGCATTTCATCCAGTTCACACGCTCTGTATATATATGTATGTAAATAAATAAATAAATACATTTCTGCCAACTTTAACAATGCAAATATTCTTCTGTTCTGTCCCTCACATTACGCTATGGAATGGCTTCAGATGACTTTGAATATAGTGCACAAAACTTGGGCTAATAGGTGCTTGTCTATTCCTTTTGGTCTCTCTCCCGTGTGCCGTGTAAAACAGTGAAATAATTGCGGTTGTCTGTAACAACCGATGCAACATTAATTTTGCCTAAAAACATTGTTTTCTTGAAAAAAAATAAATAAATAAAATACTTTATAATTTTTATTGTTTTTCAATAATTCAAGCACTTTTCAAGTACTTTTTCATAAATACGGCTGTTTTCAAGGGTTTTCCAGGACTTACATTTTAAAAAGTCAAATGCAAGCACTTTAAGAACCTTGTACGAACCCTGTGTTTTGTTAATTCAGTCCCAAAAGTGTGTGAGATATGGGGAAAAGGCTAAATATGTTTTACACAAGTATTCCATACATACTCGGGTCAAAAATTACCCAAACCTTTTAAATGTTTATATCTTAAAAAAATAAAAGTAAATAATAATAATAATAATAATAATAAATGACGTGTATTTTAAGGCTGTTAAAACATTAGCAAAGTTTCATTCCGTTACTGCAAACCCTGCATTTAAAAAATAAAATAAAATGTGTATCTTTCTGGATCAAAATGACCCTGCAGCTGGTTTTGACGATCTGGATTTGTATACAATCACTGTTTTTGTGTTTTTTGATACAGACATGCACAGAAACCCGGATGAGATTAAACACATGCTTTATTAAAATCAACAAAACACTCATTCTCACATAAAATAGATACATTTCGTACAATTATTCATGATCATTTGCTTTCTAGCGTGTTGTGTGGCATGCTTTGCTCTGGATTAATGTGCTAATTTCTATAAACTATGCTTTTTATGAGTCACGTTTGTTGTGATTTATTAGTTCAGTGTCATAATACTCTGTGGCGATTAACAGTCAGTTTAACGTTCAACTAAATCTACCGAACACATGCTGGATCGGAAAACGCGACAAACTCAAAACTAACATCAATGTCGAGCATAACATATATGTTATGTAAACTACTTTGTAAACATCACAGAAACAGAAGCTTCGGTGAGTTCAGGAGGTTTAGGATTAGAAAAAAAAAAGCGGTTTTGGCTGAACTGCGCCTCCTGCAGGACTGGAGGACATTCACTTCTGAACAGTTCAGCCATCAGAGAATATAAATCCTTCAAAATGATGAGAAAATTTAACGAATAATAGAACAAGAGACTAAAAGATATGTTCACAGTGAGTTATAATCACAAATTAAACCTTCAAAAAGTAGCTACAGCAAAAGGCATATGGGGGGAGGGGTGCTACTACTCATATAATAGTACGTATAATATTTCTAATTATAATAGCATGTGAATAGCATTAACTAATATATGTATTGTTTTTAACATATTAATGTTGAAAGCACATTATAATTAACATTATACTTTAATAATATAGATTGTGCCATTATGAATATTAATATGTATAATGGTGTTAATTATATTTAGTTTTTAACATTAATGTTAAAAACTAAATATTAACGTAATAATAGTAATATTGATTTTAGTTTTATTTTTTAACATTTTTAGTTTTATTTTTTAACATTTTAAACTAAATGTAATTATATTAATATTATCAATATATTAATATCTATAATTTAAAATATATTAATATCAATATGTAATATTATCATAATATTGATGTAATTGTTTTTAATATTAACAGGTATTAATATAGTATTTTTTTTTAATTAAAAAGATAAAACTTTTAGAATTATTTCAGTTTAGTTTTAGATTTAATTAAATTTAAGTTAATAATTAAATATTGCGTATTATTATAGTTAGGGTTAGCATTATAATCACAGACGCAAATAAATAAAGCCTTCAAAATAAAAGTCTCTAAAGTAAAAGGCACGTGCGGGAGCGTGACGTCCTGATGGAGGTATAACGTCGTATAATAGCAATGCATAGCTGAAATGTCTCTAAACATGCAGCGAAATGAGAGGAACGGAGGGACAGGGAGTGTGTGGGTGGGGTCATGGCTTGTCTTGAGCGTGCTGATTGGACAGGCGGTGTGCAGGGTCAGATCACATCTTGAGCGTGCTGATTGGACAGGCAGGGTATGGGCAGGGTCAAGGCTCGTCTCGAGCGTGTTGATTGGACAGGTGGGGTGTGGGCGGGGTCAGATCACAGCTTGAGCATGCTGATTGGACAGACGGGGTGTGGGAGGGGTCAGATCTCATCTCGAGCATGCTGATTGGACAGGCGGTGTGTGGGCGGGGTCAGGGCTTGTCTCTAGCGTGCTGATTAGACAGGCCAGTGTAAGCAGGATCAGATCTCATCTCGAGTGTGCTGATTGGACAGGCGGTGTGTGTGGGTGGGGTTAGATCTAATCTCGAGCGTGCTGATTGGACAGGCAGTGTGTGGGCGGGGTCAGGGCTCGTCTCTAGCGTGCTGATTAGACAGGCCAGTGTAAGCAGGATCAGATCTCATCTCGAGTGTGCTGATTGGACAGGCGGTGTGTGTGGGTGGGGTTAGATCTAATCTCGAGCGTGCTGATTGGACAGGCGATGTGTCTCATCTCGAGCGTGTTGATTGGACAGCCAGTGTGTGGGCGGGGTAAGGGCTCGTCTCTAGCGTGTTGATTGGCTGGATGTGAATGACAGCCCGTCCTCCTCCTCGATTCTGTCCAGCTCCTGCGTTCGGATGGCCTGTGTGATCAGGTGCAGCTCTTCACACAGAGTCTCGTATCGATACCCCACGCGGATGTCTGGGACGTTTGTGCGCCGGATGTCGTTACTGATGGGACCCTCTTTAGTGTAATCAGGACCCAGCCAATGACTCTTGCTCTGAAACAAGAGGAGAAAAGAGAGCACTGTTTGAGTCAACAGTGTGTCATGCGTCATTTCAAAGCAGCTTTACAGGAAAATATAGATTAATAATTACTGAGTGAATTATTATGCATGTTTTTAATATCAGCATATATAATATAAATATTACTGTAATATAAATATAATAATTATAATGTATAGTAATAATAATATGATGACATCGTTATACATAGTATAAATCAATATGTACGTTTAACATTAATAATAGAATGTATAAAATAATTATACTTTTTAATAAAATATAGATTAATCATTGAGTGAATTGTGCTTTTTTAATATATATCGATGTGTAATAATATTCATACATATAATAACGTATAATAATAATATAATTGTAATACATATATACTATCATTAATATTAATAACGTGTAATTATACTATTTAATAATAATATAGATTAATAATTATTGAATTAAGGTATTAAATTTTGTTTTAATATATTTATATTAATGTGCATAATAATATTAATATAATTATATTGTATTTAATATATAAAATATTTCAGTTTAGTTTTATATTTAATTAAATTTAAGTTACAAAATTAAATTGTATCCTAAATTAATATTTAAGTTGATATTAATTTATTTTACGTATACACATTTACATGATATATGTTATATTTTAATCTGTCATTTCTATTGTAGTGAATATTACAGTGTAATTTTATTTATTTGGAATTTTTTTCTTCAGGGTTCCCACGCATTTTTATCCACTTTATTTTATTTTATTTTACTTTATTTTAAATTACTATACTTTCCTTTACTTTAACTTTTTAGTTTCGTTTAAAAATTAGAGGAAAGGATTTAAAAAGATAATTTTATACATTTTTCACACCAATTTCAAGCCATTTTTAAGGTTAGTATAACTACAAAAATTATGGTTATATATATATTTTAACAACACAACATGCATGGAAAATATTAAATTATTGATAATTAAACATTTCAAAGTTAATTTAGTTTTGATAATGTCAGTAGTTTCTACATTATACTGCTGTTTAATTTTGTTGGTGTGTCTGTGAGTGCGTGTGTGTGTGTATGTGTGTGTTACCTTGTGTGAGAAGCCGCTCATTAACACACTGTTTCTGGCGAGTTCACACATGTCACATGAGCTCAGTTTCCACACCTGAGCGGCGATGCTATACTCCTCCATCAGAGGCTCCTGAAACACACACACCCACGTTTACACACAAACACACACAACACTAGTCATCGAACAGGAGCGTCTCGCGCCGCTCACCTTGGTGAAGTGGAACTGCAGCGGGTCGTCGGTGGACAGCGACACCATCAGGCCGCGGGACAGATACTCGGGCAGAGGGTTGCGATGATAACTCAGAAACAGACTGTTGTTGCTGAGCGGAGACATGGCAATGCCCACCTGAGCCAGATAATACAGATACTGCAGGACCGGAGCCTACGACACACACACAGGTACACAATCAATGCTCGTATGACCTCCACTTCCCGCTTACACATTCATTTCTGTGTGTTTATCCAGTGTAGTCAACGAGAAGCTATTCAAAATACTGAAAACCAACGATTCCTGAACGACTGACTCTTATGAAGCGGTTCTTTTCAGTGAATCAAACACATCCAGAGTGACTAATGTAGACCGATTGAATTGGTTTAGTGAATCAAAAACAAACTACATTAGTTACACTGTATGTTTTTTTTTTTTTTGACTGACTAGTGAAATCTAATTTCTAAACAAATTGTTTTTTTTTAACTGAACTGTTTTATTGAATCAAAATAAGGTCATGTGAACCTACACTCGTTGTGCTGTGTGGTTGATTCACTAAAAAGGACTGGTTCATAAAGTTGATTTGTTAAGGAGTCAGACTATATTGGTTGCTCTGTATTAGCTAAAAACAACTAGTTACTGTTCTTTTAAAAGTACTGGAATCAAATGAGGCAACCAGGGTAGTACGATTCCTGAACAAATGATTCCTTTGAACTGAATCTTTAAATGAATCAAAACTTCTAGTGAAATCCGTTACCCAAATAACTTTCATGAGCTGTGTCTTTTTACTGAATCAAAGCCACATCTCACAACAACTGAAATCCGATTAGCTGAGAAAAAAAATACTGTATGAGTCATTTGTCCAGGCATCGGACTACATTGGTTGCTCTGTATGTGTTTGATTCACTAAAAAGAAACAAGTCTGATTCCTGAACAAATGACTTATGAGCCGGTTCTTTTTAGTAAAGCAAATCCACACAGCGTCCACATCCATTTCAGTGAATCAAAAACTTCACAGTCAGTCCAGTGCAGGATAAGTAATCGAACTACATTACACTTTTTGAGTCAATAAAAAGAACCAGGTCATAAGAATAGTTTGTTCAGGAATCAGACTACACTGGTGGTGCTGTACAGTTTTGAGCCAATAAAAAGAACCGGTTCATTCAGAGGTGTTTGTCTTGAAATTAATTGGACTGGAATGGTTGCACTGTATTTGTTTGATTCGCTAAAAAGAGCCGACTCATAAGAGTCCTCCTTTCAGGAAATGGTTGGATTACACTGGTTGTGCTGCATGTGTTTGATTCAGATTATAATTGCTTACTTATGTGTGTTCATTAGGGTTGAAAACCAATTTTGATGATGCAACCATGAATGACTCCTATGAACTGAATCGTTTTAGTAAATCAGAGCTACATAGTGCAACTAGTGAAATATGACCACTGAATGTATGACTCTTATAAACAAAACCTTTTTAGTGAATCATAACCATGCAGTGCAACTAGAATGACTCTTAAGAGCAGAGAAAAAAAAAATACTGTAACCGATTTCCCAAACAAGTAACTATTATGAACCTATACCAGTTGATAAGAATCGTTAATTCAGGAATCAGACTACATAGGTTACTCTGTATGTGTTTGATTCACTCAAAAAAAAAAAAAACCTTTATAGTCCAATTCCTGAAAAAAAAAAAAAAAAAAAAAAACTTTTTTAAAGGGGTCATATAATGCTACATGCACTTTTACAAGTTATTTGAACTGAAATGTGTGTTGGCAGTGTGTGTACACAGCCACCCTATAATGTTAAAATCCACTCAGTGTTTTTTTTTTTTTTAATCTACTGAAATCTATACCCCTTTCTCAAATCGAGCCGATCTCAGATGCCTGTCTGTGTGACGTCACACGGACGAAGGCCGTTTCAGCACAGACTGGACTGGTGTCTTACCTCAGAATCAGAATCAGAATCAGAATGAGAATCAGAATCAGAATGAGCTTTATTGGCCAGGTATGCTTACACATACGAGGAATTTGTTTTTGTGACAGAAGCTCTACAGTGCAACAGAAAGACAGCAACAGGACAGGGCACAGATAATAAAAGAATAATTTACAAATAGGCAATGTACAAATAGCAAAAACACAATATATAGACAATTATGGTGTACAGGTCTAATATGTGCAAATCTGAAATGAAAAAAATAATTATGTGTGTTGAATAAATAATTTATAATAGTGTTGTGTGTTCCACTTTTAATGTCAAGTGTTCATGAGATGGATTGCCTGAGGGAAGAAACTGTTCCTGTGTCTGGTCGTTCTGGTGCTCAGAGCTCTGTAGCGTCGACCAGACGGTAACAGTTCAAAGAGGGAGTGTGCTGGATGTGAGGGGTCCAGAGTGATTTTGCCAGCCCTTTTGCTCACTCTGGATGAGTACAGTTCTTGGAGAGTGGGGAGGGTTGTACCAATGATTCGCTCAGCAGTCCGGACTACCCTCTGTAGTCTTCTGAGGTCAGATTTGGTAGCTGAGCTGAACCAGACAGTTATTGAAGTGCAGAGGACGGATTCAATGATGGCGGAGTAGAACTGATTCAGCAAGTCCTGTGGCAGGTTGAACTTCCTTAGCTGGTGAAGGAAGTACAACCTCTGCTGGGCCTTTTTCACAATGGAGTCTATGTGATTGTCCCACTTCAGGTCCTGGGAGATGGTGGTGCCCAGGAATCTGAATGACTCCACTGCAGTCACAGTGCTGTTCATGATGGTGAGTGGGGGGAGTGCAGGGGGGTTTCTCCTGAAGTCCACGATCATCTCCACAGTTTTGAGCGTGTTGAGCTCCAGGTTGTTAAGACTGCACCAGACAGCCAGCTCCTTAACCTCCTGTCTGTAGGCAGACTCGTCACCGTCCTGGATGAGGCCGATCAGTGTGGTGTCGTCTGCAAACTTCAGGAGCTTGACAGAGGGGTCTTTAGAGGTGCAGTCGTTAGTGTACAGGGAGAAGAGCAGTGGGGAGAGAACACAGCCCTGAGGAGCTCCAGTGCTGATCGTGCGGGTGCTGGATGTGTATTTTCCCAGCCTCACTAGCTGCTGCCTGTCTGTCAGGAAGCTGGTGATCCACTGACAGACGGAGGTGGGGACGGAGAGCTGAGTTAGTTTGTTCTGAAGGGTGTCCGGGATGATGGTGTTAAAAGTGGAGCTGAAGTCTACGAACAGGATCCTCACATAAGTCCCTGGTCTGTCCAGATGCTGCAGGATGAAGTGCAGTCCCATGTTGACTGCATCATCCACAGACCTGTTTGCTCTGTAGGCAAACTGCAGGGGGTCCAGTAAGGGTCCAGTGGAGGACTTCAGATAAGCCAAAACCAGTCTTTCAAATGACTTCATGACCACAGATGTTAGAGCCACAGGTCTGTAGTCATTAAGTCCAGTAATTTTGGGTTTCTTTGGGACGGGGATGATGGTGGAGCGTTTGAAGCATGAGGGGACTTCGCACAGCTCCAGAGATCTGTTGAAGATCTGTGTGAAGATGGGGGCCAGCTGGTCAGCACAGATTTTTAGGCAGGCTGGTGACACACCGTCTGGGCCTGGTGCTTTCCTTCTTTTGTTCTTCCTGAAGACCTGGCGCACCTCATCTTCGCTGATCTGAATTGCAGGTGTGGGGGAGACGGGGGTTGCTGGAGGTGTGAATGGTTGTGTGAATGGTTGTGTGGAGAGGTGTTCAGGGCGGGTGTGGGGTGTTTTTTCAAACCTGCAATAGAACTCGTTCAGGCCGTCTGCCAGGTGTTGATTCTCCAGAGTGCTGGGGGATGGTGACTTGTAACCGGTGATTTCTTTCATACCTTTCCACACTGAAGCAGAATCACTGGAAGAGAATTTTTTCCTTAGCTTGCCCGCCTGACCCGCCCTGACTGAGCTATCATCAGTCTGCCATTGTTTCACCGCCGGAGCAGATGTAGACAAGAATGTCTCCTAAGCGATTGAGGTGTTTTGTTGTTGAATGTAATAATGAACATAGCAGTCGTCATTTACTCCCGACATCTGAGCCGCTGAAGACACAGTGGATTACATTTGTTTCTGAAGGGAATGCGCACCCGTTCTACCTAAAAATGCATCTATGTTAGCGTGAATCATTCATGATCCAGCCTCACCTACAGAAGCAGTGAGTATAAGGTTTTTTTAATGAATCGTTGCAAATCGCCTTTCTTAATAATGTGCTAATTAGCAAGTTTTATGATGAATGCGGCTAAAGTAAACAGTCTCTCTGAGAGCGGCTTGGAAGAGAGGGGCGGGGTCAGCAGAGCTCATTAACATTTAAAGGAAAATGCTACAAAACGGCTTGCTCTGAAAAGAGCTGTTTTTGACAGGGTAAAAAAGGTGTGTTTTACACTACCATTGTGAAATTTTAAACAAACTATGTTATAGACTTTTCATTAAGGCCCTAAAGAATCATATCAACTTGTGGAAAATGGGCATTATATGAACCCTTTAAAGCGTTTCATTTTAGTGAATCAAACACATAGAGCACAACCTGTGTATCTGATTCCAGGACTAAAGTTTCTTATGAACCAGTTCATTTTAGTGAATCAAAGCCACATAGTATAGTGGTGGCTATTGTGTAATTGATTCCCAGATTAATGGTTCTTATAAAACAGTTCATTTTACTGAATCAAACACAACCACAGTCACATTCCTGAACTAGTGACTCTTTTGAACTGGTGCTTTTTAAGTGAACCAGTTCATTTTACTGAATCACACAAGTACTGCACAACTAATAGTCTGATTTCTGAACGAATGACTCTTTTGAAGTGGTTCTTAAGTGAAACAGTTTCTTTTGATTCCCTCCCTAGCGTCCACGTACCTTCCTGAGCAGAAGTCCATGTGAGATGTTTTCTGACAGCATGAATCCAGACACCAGGTGATGGATAGGCCCCGCCTCCCCGCAGTGAGGTCGCAGCACGAAGGTGTTGAAGCCACGCCTCCTGCTCACACAGACGGGCAGGTGATTCAGGTGATTCTTTCTAAAGTGATTCGATCACATGATGTGGCGTGAGTGAGTACCTGCGCAGGTGGTTGAGGACGGTCATGTTGACGTACATGTAGTACAGGTAGTACGAGTACGGCGGGTTGTCGTCGTCACACCAGCGCGCCGGAGACGGACTGTCCAGGTTGAAGACGTGATGCTCCGGTTTGGACTCGTCGTCCACGCTGTCAAATCCCACCACCTAAACATTAAAATGAAAGTTTTGTGGCTTACAGTTAGTTTTCTCCTCAGCTCAAACAAACTAGTGGCACTGATGACATCATCGTGTACTCCATAGATTTCTGTCCAATCAAACGCTCTCTTAAATGACACTGACTGCTTCCTGTTTCAACAGGAAATGTCCTTGTTAAGTGTTTTTATATAGTCTCTAATGTGCACAGAATCAGAATAGTGCACTAAACGATTCATATTGGTTAATCAATTTGTTGACACAAACTACGATTCATTTCTCTCGATTCAAATATTTCAAAAAGTCAGTGCGCTTCATTTTATGTCGTTTTAGTGATGTTTTATTATATCCTGTTTTTTTGATGAAGTTTTATAACTGTGTTATATGAACATTTCACTCACTCCCAAACATTCGATTCACTCTGCGAATCAGTTTATGGAAAATAAAATAATTTTAGTGATTCAACTCCTTTTCATTTGTGTTCATTGATTTAATGTATTTAATTTTTGTATACAGTTTAGCCATACATTTATAAATGGCCAATGAATTTATTAAATGAGTAATAATACATTATTTCTGTATTCGTACATTAATATATTCTATATATTTACATATTTTATTTGCAGTATACATGCAGTATACATATTTATCACTTACAATTCCTCATTTATTTTTGCAGTTTGTGTCTTTCGTTTCAGTTTGACTGAATCATTGCAAATATCCAGTGTTATTTTAGTTAATAATATACTGAATTAGTTTTTATTTTTATATTTTCCTAATTATTTTCAATTTTAGTTCATTTTAGTAACTTTGTATTAGTTTTCATATTTGTATATGTCTTTATTTATTCAGTTTTATTGATTTTTATTTCAAAATTTTTATTTCAAAATTGTATTTATTTTAGTCATTTAGTACATCAAGTTAAACTAAATGAAAATGTCGCCTAAAACTATTAAAAACATTTGTAAAATAAATATTAGGTAAAAACTAAAAAAAATATTTCCGTTAGCTAGTTTTTAAGTTGAATCACAAAAATTGTTAACTGGAAATAAATAAATAACTAAAACTAAGTTACACCCAAATAGTAATATTAAAAATTAATAACAATAAATAAATAAAAATAAGAAAAGCACATAAATTTAGTAAAATGTTAACTTAAAATGAAAACTGAAAATATAAAAGCTAATTAAAAATTAAAAAAAAAAAAAAAGTTTATATGTACGTTTATAAGTAAACAATACTAAAATAACATTTCTTGGCAACTAGCTGAAATATTTGTGTTTTATTTTATTTCAAGTAACAAAAATGTTTTTTATGGTTGTAGTTTTAATTAAAATGTCTTGAGTGTGTGTGACGGACTCACGTGCTGCAGGAACAGGTGCAGCTGCGGGTGGCTGCTGGGATTGATGGTGACCTCAAACAGCGGCAGGAAGATGTTCTCCAGCATCTGCTGGAAGTTACTCAGCTGCTTCTTAGTGCGGTAAACATCACTGCGGACAAACACACAACACACTGTCTCAAACTCACTGTGTGCGTGTGTGTGTGTGTGTGTGTGTGTGTGTGTGTGTCTGTGTCTGAGGTGTGTGTGTCTCCTCACAAGAGTCGTGGGATCTGGACGAGCCAGCGGACGTTGTCGGAGTAGACGGAGTGAGAAACGGCCCACAGCGCCAGTTTGTCCCACTCGTCCATGGATCGGCCGTAAATGGACAGACGTAGCTCAGCGTTCTGATACTTACTCTCCTCCAGGTCTGACATCACTTCCTGCGCACACAGGAAACACACCGCAGCACATTCAGCACTGAATATACACCATCATCTTGGGCTTGTTTTGGATTTAGTGAATTATAATTAGAGTTTGAAGTAGGACAGACAAAATAATGAGATTTTAAATGTTTCATTGAAGACATTATTAAACATCTTTTTCCTAGATAGTATTTTGTTTGTTTTTTTTAAACTACACTTTGAAAAGGAAAATATAAATATAGTAATTTTTTATTAATTGTAATTTTCATTTAAATATATTAAGTCCTTTTCAACACAGGATTTTATATTAATAATACTAATTAAATAAGAAATTTGCATGATCAATAAAACATTTGTTTTTGCATATTGTTTCCTTTTCTTAAAACTACATTTTGAAAGGAAAATATATTAAAATGAGTTTATATATTCTAATGCATTTTATCAATTTTGTTTTTATTTAATTTTACTAATTAATTTTAAAATATAGATTTAAGCCCCGTTCACACCAAGAACGATAACTATAAAGATAATGATATTAGCGTCCACACCAGCGAACGATATCGTCTGTTTATTCTAAGCACACACTCGTCTGCCGCTTTTAAATTCTCCAGCTCATGGATTGATTCTGATTGGCTGTCAATGTTTTTATCGTTCATCAGCTGGAAAAAAATCGTTCTGAAAGTGATTCCAACGATATAGTTTCTCTGTGCCTTTATCGTTATAGCTGTAGTGTGGACTCTGCTATTCTTTAATACTGAGAACGATTTTTAGAACGATATCTTTATCGTTATCTTTATAGTTATCGTGCTTGGTGTGAACGGGGCTTTAGGAAGGTAAGCAAAACGATATCTTAAAAAAAAGTTTTATTAAAAAACTGATAATGCACTGAATTCTTTTTTAAAAAGTTTAAACGCGCGTATTTTTAAATGCGCATATATAAATACATATTACATTGTTTTACAATATATAATTATAAATATTTATAATACAGTAAACTTTATTTTGCTAATTGTTCTTATATTATCATTTTTTATTACTAATGATATATTCTAATATTCTGTATGTAAATATTCTAATACTATATTATTAATGCTATCTTTTAATATAGATATTAAATAAATGTTAGTATTCTAATACTGTACATTATATGCTATTTATAATTATATATAATATAGTTATAAATATTTTAATTGAGATATTTATTAGCATAATTTGATAAGTTGTAAATATGACAATAATTGCTCTGAATTATGATGAATTATTGTTGTCTGTACCTTGACGATGTGTCCGAAGTACTTCCCGTGGATGTGGTTGTCGGTCTTGATGAAGATCTCTCTGAGGATGGACTCTCCGATGGGGTTGTATTTGGAGTTGAATTTGTCGAAGCGGTGGAAGGTGTTCCTGTCCTGCGGAGGAAGCGGCAGGCGTCACGTGACTGGCGGTGATGAAGCTGTGGTGTGTTAGTGTGTTAGCGAGTCTCACCGCGTGCATGTCCAGCGTGTCCACGCTCAGGTCGTACGCCGTCAGGTTCATGTTCTCGAACACCTCCATCAGCGTCTGCCCGCGGCCGCCCTGCATGCGCACGATCTCATCCGGGTACTTCTTCATCGCGCTCTTGATGAAGCGCAGCAGGTGCTTCTGGTTCATGCAGGACGACGCGTGGATGTGCGTGTCCACCTGACGGACAGTTCACCACAATTCACACACTCATTCATTCTGCTGGTGTTTCACTAACGAACAAAACTATGAAGCGCAAATCGTTTTCACGTTTACACTTACATTTTGACAGCAATTCATTCCGAGCGAGATCTAGTTATTGCGCTTGTTTTACATGTTGTTTGTCTTGTCGAGAATCTCTTTGGTGCAAAATTTCGAATTTAAGAATGGTCTTTTTCTAACACTTTCTAATTTCTGTTTGGTTGTTTTTTGTTTGTAGTTGTAATTTCAACTGAATTTGCTTCATCAATAATCATAATCAAAGCAAACATATAATCATAAAAAAATCAGTAGACAAGTTGAAAATGCATTAATTTAAATATTGTGTATTTACTAATATTTGTAATATTATATATAATATTAGAAATATTATATTTAAGTATGTTTTTGTATAATTATATTGTTGTATATTTTTCTATAATATATTTTCTAAAAAATAATTCTATTATATTTATTATACAGTAAAACAATTTTCAATTTGATGATCATTTCAATATAAGTAATTTAATTTGATAGTTTTATAATAGTTATCTTGTATTCTAATATTCTATATATTTCAATATTCTAATGCTATAGATTATATTTATATAATAATGTAATATATAATTATGATGTATTTTTCTATAATAAAATAATGCTATAATATAAAAATATTGCTCTATATTTTCTGTATAAATACTTTATTCTTTTACAGTTAATTATACTAATATATTTATTTTTATCATACAGTAAGTTTTAAATTTTTCATATTTTTACATTGTTAATAATTGTTATTTTAGTAGTCTATATATTTCAGTACTCTAATACTGTACATTAATATTCAAATGTTATATATTTTAAAAAATATAATACTGTATATTTACATTATATACATTACACATTTATTACATATGTGTGATTATATCATTTATTATATTATTTGTTATAAATATTAAATAAATCTATTTTCATTTTGATAATTATTACTGTACTAGCAAATTTAATTCTATTAGATTTTTTAATATTTTTATATTCTAATACTCTACATTGATATTGTACTTTCATTTGGCTTATTTACGTATGTACATGATATATTTTTGATGATCAAATTGCAGATTCTTTAATCTATTCATCCATATATTACTAATCTATTTCTCAGTCAATTTAATGATTTGTGATATTACTACTTTAAACGGGATGTGCACCCGTCTGAAACCGCTTCGCTGTCGTTTGCGGTAAATAACTTCAGCTAACTGAGTGGATGGTGTGTTTGCACTGCGTCACCTTGCGTATGTTGTAGAAGTCTCTGTGTGGCACCTTCTTCTGCGCAGCGAGCTCCTTCATCTCGTTCAGCAGGACGTGCATCTGAAACTTGGAGCTCAGATACTGCAGCCGCCGGTAACAGAACGACTTCCTGGAGAGAAACGGACACATCAGACATGGCAGAATGCGCACGGGTACGCTGAGCCCAGTGCATGCTGGGAAACGAGTCACTCACACAGGGCCGTTAATGATGAGCGCCATCATCTCGTTCATGTCGGTGATGTACTCCTGCAGGTCTGGATACGGCAGGTCCAGCTCGGTGCTCCTGCGGATCATTTCAACACAGATGTCTTTGTAAAGCCACAGTTAAGTGCTAAAGACTAAGAACTAAAACAGACACTTTTAGCAGAGAATGAAGAGACAAACCCTGTTTCAACCCTAGTGAGTCGTCTACATAGTGAGTGTCTTTAGGCATCATATAGGCACACACTCCTGTCATGAAGACATTTTTTGTTGTTTGAAGATTAGCATTTTCATCAATAGTTTCTAATATTAGCCAAATGTACTTTTTGTATTATTGATTATTTTTCCTGTCAAATTACATTTTGTTTGTTTGTTTTTTTCAATTGATTTTCTAGATGTATTACTTGATTTGATTTATTAATTGGTATTAAATTTCTTTGAATTTCAGTTCAATTTTTTATTTTTTTTTTACTTTGCTTTCCTGTAGCTCAAATAGTAGAGCATGGCGCTAGCAATGCCAAGATCATGGGTTTGATTCCCAGGGAAAGCAAGAGCTGATAAAATGTAAAAAACTGTAACTTGAATGCAATGTAAGTCGCTTTGGATAAAAGCGTCTGCTAAATGCATAAAAGTAAAAGTAAATTTGCTTCTACTCAAGTGTTATTTTAGTATCATAAATATAAAATGTAATATATTTTGAATTATATTTTCTGTATTCATTTTAATTTTACTTTAAGTTTTAGTAATTTTGTTGTAAATTTGTTGTTTTTGTTGGTTTAATTTTTTTTTAAATATGCCCATTTAGTTTTTTTTAAGTAATTTTAGAACTTAAACCAAAAGAAAATTAAAAAAAAAAAAAACATTTTATTTCAGTTAATGTTTATTTTAAAAAAAATCATTTAACAAAATGTTTTTAATAGTTTTATTTATAGTTAACGATAATAACCCTCCTTAGAATCAAAAATGTTAGAGTTTTTATACTTTTTTCTTTTCAATTAACATAAATATGTTTTTTAATAGTTTAATTTTAGTTAACAATAGTAACACTGATTTTACTTTATTAAATTAAAATTTGCATTGAAATGTGGCATCCTGACTGCCAATCACAGAATGCACTGTATTGTATGCAGTGACATTTAGTTTATTCTTCCAAGAACATTTATTTAAAAACATATATAAATTAGTGCTGTCAAACGATTAATCGCATCCAAAATAAAAGTTTTTGTTTACATGTGTGTATGTACTGTGTATATTTATTATGTATATATAAAGACACACACATACAGCATGTATTTTGAAAATATTTACACGTATTTACATATATATATTCATATAAATTATACAATATATAAATATATTTTTAGATATATAAACGTAATATATTTTTCTTAAATATATACATGCATGTGTGTGTATTTATATATACATAATAAATATACACCGTACACATCCATATATTATGTAAACAAAAACTTTTATTTTGGATGCGATTAATCATTTGACAGCACTACTATAAATAGTTCTATTCATAAATAAAATATTTAACAATTATATTATTTAGAACAGTTATTCAGAGCTATAATTTATTGCTAGATTCAACAAACCCAATAATATTTTTGTTATTGTTTATTGTTTGCTTCATTGTAAAATAAAGATTTTTTTTTTTTTTTTTTAAAGATTATTGGAGTACATTTTACAAGAAAAAAACAATTTCAGTCTTTTTACTTCAAAATTTTACATTTAATTAAATGTTTTACTTTCTGTTTCTTTGTAATTAATTGTGAGATGTACAAGCATTTTCTGAGTAAGAACCGTTTCTACACCATGTTTTTGTTCCAGTGTATTTCTGTTCATGTAGACGAGGGTTTGAAACAGGCTCATGTGTCTTCATGACCCATTTTCCCTTTCGAGGACGTCCTCAAAAGGAGGTTTAGCTAAATTTAGCTAATTCAGAGGACGTTTGCAGTCGGTTTGTCCCCGAAACTCACTTGTCCATGGGGTTTTGTGTGGTGTAGACGTGAATGACCCCATCCACCATCTTGCAGCTGTATCCGGCGTCCGGCGGGAGGTTCTTCATGTCCTGTCCCTCGTACGGGTGCGTTTCTGACACCGGCGCGTGAACAGACATTTCTGAGAGAGACACACACACATACACACATAAGTGCTGGTTTGTGTTAGGTTCTGTACGAATGTCGAGGTGCTCACACACCTGAGTCGACGGGACTCTCGTGAAGGTCCTCGTACATGTTGATGTCCAGCGGTCTCTGGCTGAGCTCCTGCAGGGCTCGTCCAGTGGTTTTATAGAAGGTCTGCAGAGACAGAGTCATGTACTTCTCTCTGATGAACAAGGCCTTCACAACACACTTTGCTGCGTCCACCAAATCCGTGAACGGCACCTGAACACACAAACATCACAAGAATCAGCAACATCAATGAATCAGTGTATCTGTCCTGTTTTACAGTAATAAAACATCTAAACGTGCTAAAAACAACTTAAATTTGAGAACTTAGAGAAAACGTAATATTAACAATTTTTAAAGAAGAAAGCTTAAAGAAAAAAATAATACTAAGAATATTTAAAGAACTTAGAAAAACTTAACTTAATATTAAGAATTTTTTAAAGAAGTAAACTTACAAAAATGTGAGGAAACTTAACATTAACAAACTTTTAAAGAACAAAACTTGGAGAACTTAGAGAAAACCTAATTAATATTTATCAAATTTAAAGAGCAAAACTTAGAACTTAGATATAACTTAGTTTTAGGATTTTTTTAAAGGACAAAACGTACAGAACTTAGAGAAAACTTAATATTAAGAACTGCTTAAAGAACAAAGCACTGGGAATGTAGGGAAAAAAAAAAACTTTGAGAAACAAATTTTTAAAGACAAAAATTAGAGAGAACTTAATATTAAGAATTTTTAAAGAACAAAACTTAAAGTTAGAAGAAGACTTTTTCTGTATAAAAATCATGCTGATACAGATTTTTGTTTTATTAGTAATTTCTATATTACCTCAATTTCAGTTTGAATTGCAATTTAAGTTTTCCATCTAATGTTTCAACTTCAGCTTTATATTTCAATGAAGGAAAATCATTTTTAATATTTTTAACTAAAGAACTTAAGACTAAACTGATTTTATGACGATTTATCAAATAGTTATTCACATGTTAATAATTGATTGCTTGCTTGATTTTTTTTTCTCATGTTGTTTTCAAATGAAAAGTTTTTCAAATGATTTATTGATTTCTCACTTCATTCAAGGATTCAATGATTTCTTAAGTGATACTGAAATTTCTTCAATTTCTTTTAATTCTAATTCCTTAAATTCATCATTAAAATGGAAGATTCACACCTAGCAAGAATTTTGTTGCAGCAAGTTAAAATATTACGTGTTTTTATTCAGTAGATTGCTTTTAGTGTTATTAACATTGTGAAAAGTGCTACAAAAATACTACCTGAGGTTAATTTGCACTTGTTAAAATGTATTAGTACATATACAGTATTAAGGTGCATAACCCAGATTAATGAGTGCTGTAAAAGTTATTTCTCTGTTTTATTGTCATTTTTTTCACGCAAACTAACTGAAGCTGGTTTCTCTGGTTCTCACCCCACACTTCTCCTCTCCTGAGATGGACACGCGCTGGAAGTTTTTCTCCACAAGTGTCTCCACAAGGTCCACCTCGTCCACATGACTGTCCTTCATATACCTGCAGACGGACACATGAGATGAGAGACACGGGGGAACGGACAGACAGACAGAGACGGACGGACGGACGGCAGTGACTCACTCCAGGTCTGCAGCGCTGTCTATTTTCATGAAGTCTTGTTTCGCTCGCAGCAGAATCTCGGGCTCAAGCCTTGAAGGATGTGAGGCGAAGCGGCAGATTTGAGTGAGCAACACACACACACATACACACACACGAGAGGAGAGAGTATAAAGTATAAATCACTCGGATTGATTTTTCTAAAGCGCTTTCATTTAAAATGCAGCAGAGGGAATCTGAAACTCTCCACCCGAGCAGAAAGAGTGTGTGTTTAAGCATCTGTAAGAAACACAAACCCAAATACACCCACACAAACGCTTGAAACACGGCCAAACTGTGGCCTGTTGTGTCTATGTGCGATTATGAATGTCTGCGGTGTTTGTTGGGTGTTTTGGGTCAGTGTGTTCAAAGCAAAGAATTCACACAGATCGCAAACAAAATGCCTGAGCAGGTGCAAAGCCATTATAATACACTCTGGGCCAAAATATCACAAACAAATGATTTTTTGACTTTCAGAAACTTTAACGGTTCTCAAAACATAATTTTGCCTGAATAGAAGACTCAAAATATTCTGAAATATGCTTAAAAAAAATCTGTCTAACGACTCGGTCAAAGATCTTTAGGATCACAGTCGGAAGGGAAAGTTGCTTTATTTTTAAGTTTATTTTACAAATTATAAAAATTAGCTTAATAAATATACTGAAAGTAGTTTATTATTAATAATAATATTACCGAAATTATTAATAAATATCTTTAAGATTAATAATATTCCCCTTTTATTTTTTATTTATTTTACTTTACAATGTTTTTTTTTATTATTATGTACTTGTGTTTAATATTTTATTCCAAAATCTAAATTCACGTAATGAACCTTAAACATGAAATATATTCTGACTGGTTTTCAGTGTGCACAAAAAAATAGTTGCATTACACAACTACATTACAGTTAGAATGTGTGTGTGTGTGTGTGTGTGGGCATTGTACTTGACGTCTTGACTGATCTGTCGCTCCAGACGGTGGCGTTTCTCCTCCAGCTGTTCAATGGGACTCTCTTCAGGAAACTCGTACGGAGCGCAACGCATGTCGCTGTCTGTCAGACTCCTCGCCAGCAGCTCCTGCACATGCGTTACACACACATACATGTTACAAGCACACTCACGCTGAAGAGCAAACGCACACACGTGTTACGAACACACGTTACAAATGTGTGTTACAATCATACACATGCATTACAATAACACACATTACAAACACACGTGTTATAAACACATATGCATGTTACAAACAACACACACTCTATACACACAAGTTAAAATCACACACACACACACACACACACATACACACACACATACACACGTGTTACAAACAAACACGTGTGCATTACAAACACACATGTGCTTTACAGTCATACATGTGTTGTAATCACACGTTACATACACACGTTACACGGGTTACAATTACACATGTTATACACGCATTACAATTATACATGTGTGTTGCAATCACACTTTACATACACGTGTTACAAACACACATGCGTTGCAATCACACGCATTGCACGTTACACACATTACACACGTCTTACAATCATACGTCACACACGTTACAAAACACACACACATTACAATCACACACGTGTTACAAACACACATATTACACAGGCCTTACAATCATACGTTACACACACGTTACAATCACGCGTTACAAACACACACACACGTTACAATCATACGTTACACACACACACACACACACACACACACACACACACACACATTACAAACACACACATGCATTACAGCTATGCACGTTACAATCAAATGCATGTTACAAACACACGTATGCGTTACAATCATACAAGTTACACACATTACAACCACGCACATTACAATCAGACACACACACATTACAAACACACACCTCAGCAATCTCCTTGTATTTGCCGTCCATGGATGTGCGCAGATCAATAGGCAGGTGTTTGTGGGTGACTGGTGTGCCGGGCAGAGAGCGCTGGGACATCAAAGGCCTCACGTCAGCAGAGCCACACAGATCTACACACAAACACACACACACACACACACACACACACACACGGTTATTAAAGATGCTAATAATAGTGCTGTTAATATCAGTCACTGGTACTGGTGCTCATATTTGTGTGTTCACTCACGATTTTCACCTGCTTGACAATACAAAAAATAAAAATAAAAATAAAAATAAAAATAGCATAGCAACCACACAGCGACCATCCACGA